>VDFB02236709.1:0-10166 GCA_007258455.2 Sequoia sempervirens
TTTTGATATATTGACTAGAATGGATAATTTTGTGACATACAAAATAAGTTTAAGAGTTAGAAGTTGCCACAAAACAATGGTTAGAATTCTAAATTAGAATAACAAGTTCTTTTGACCTTGAGTTTTCTTCAGTTGGAGGCAGAGATTGTGGTGAACAAATATCAAATCATTCATCAGTTTTGGGCCCAATGGTTCTGTTTCTTGGAGTGTATGTGTTTAAGCACACTTTGAGAATGCTTACAAGCAGATGAATTGCATGGCTGGCTCAAAATGCACATTGCCACCCATCGTATGTTTTCGGCTTCCTTGCCAAAAAAAAATCACTTTTGGATTGAAAAAACCCAAAATTTATTGATTCAATTATCCACCATATAGATAGTACGAATAAAATATTTTGTGATGGTCTTGGTGTCCATATGATTGGCAAAGCTAGACTCAATCTACTGATTTGAAATGAACATTTGTTTCATGTTCATCTTACATGCACAAAGAGTTTATATTACAAGGAAGTTGGTAGTGGATTTCATCAACCCTAGCCTATACCTTGCCATTTTATATGGTGTGTATCCTTTTCAACATCCTATTGTGATTGTAATTGAATTTGGTGATGGTGTGGGTCCTCTCCATTATGAATTTAACCCATAGAAGTTTGCCAATGTCTCTTAGGGTTAAATTGAGACAATGTCTACACATGAGCTCCAAAACGTAGTGGGATACTTTTCCATCAAATGTCTCCTAGGAGCCACATAAGCAACAACATTATTACTAATAATTTGGACCACAAATTGTGGCCTTATCTTAATGTTCACTTTATCAAATAGAGTGAAAATTGCATTCATTGATTTGACCCTATTGAGGCATCCACAAATATTAGGAACATGGTACAAAGGTTAGATGTCACAAGGAAATTAAATATAGTTCAATTTCTCCAATACATCCACTCATCTAATATGATAGTTTAATTTTTTTTAAAGCCCACTTCTTGTTATGTTTGGCAAGGATGTTGCTAACATCTTGAATTGTGTGAATATCTCAATCCTCACAGTGTTATATAGGGGATTTTGTACCAAAAATCCACAAACACAATGGCATCTACCATGGATTTTTAGCACAACAACTTGACAACATTGAATATTAGGTTAGAATAATACTAAAATTTAGCATTGGCCTTTTTGGCTTGTGCATCTTGTGCTATCTAAAGATGGATGTGCTCTCGGCATAACACTTGGTGCAAAGAAGACATTAATGTTTTGACATTATTTGTTGAGTCTCTATGAGGTACAAGAAGGTGTAGATGAATTTGGCATATGCTACTATGATTGTGATGGCTTAGCCTCATCCAAAGTGTAATGCCCAAAAAAGCAAAGACAAAACTTGCTACAAAACTTGAATAACAATTAAAAAAATGTTATGAAAAGTTTGATAATTGAACCTCAACATGTGATAGTGCCATCGCATGATACAAGTGACATGCCATACTATAAGGAAAAATTAGACTTGTTTAATGATAATTATGAACAAATAAATGGAATGCGACAAATTTTGCTATGATGTTGAAATGGAAAATGAGTGATGGAAAAGGAAGAAGGGCAAACGTGAACAAAGGATATGCATCCCAAAATGAATACATGAACAACCTAGTGAGTTGTGACTTGATAGAAATCTAGTTGGGTGGATTGTGGTATTATCCCCATGTAATGCCTAAATAGATTGGTTAGGATCAAGCAATTAATATAAAAGGGTCTAAGGTTGCATGTAAACATTAATTATAAAGTGATTTTATTAAGTCAGTTTTAATCCTTTTCAAAAGTGACTTAAGGCATGTGACCAAGTCAACATGGCTCTACTTTCTTGCCTGTGCCCTTGTCCCTCCCAAAGTTCAATTCTAGATTAGAGTTTAATTAGTTTAATGAAACTTACATTAAATAGGACTAGCACTTTCATAAGGATGAGCATCAAATCATATCCATTGGAGAAAATATATGGTCACTCTTGAGTCTAGGGCAACTCCAAGGTTTGTCTTAATCCTCATGAATCACAACAAAAGAGATTACTCAAGTGGATGGCCTCATTCTGTAGGTTGGAATAAATGAGAGAAGCAATAAGGGTATTCAAAAATTGATTTTCAACAAGAGCTATGGAGCTGATTATTGATTGTATTTTTTTTTATAGATGTATAGAAAATAGAGAAACTTCTAATATATGGGTATATATGAGCATACATCCGTTCATATAATTTATATATATGCATTATTTTATTTTATATGATGTCTATATTATATTCATTCTCAAATAATCCTATAAAAGGCAGATTATTAAAAGAATTATAAGTAGGGTTTGAATTTTACGAAATATAGACAACTCAATATGGCCTTCTTTACAAAATTTGGAATTAATAGAATACTTATTTTGACAGCAAGCCTTCAAGATTACAATTGATAAATGAAAGTAACTAAAAGTAGTTATGGTGGCAAGCCTTTCAGAACAAATTACAAATATTGAATTTAATGGAGAATCGTACAAATAAACATTAGAAATAATAATGGTAGAAATGAAAATGATTTTTAATGTCTTGGTTGCTTATCTATCCAGACTTACAATTCTTGAATCACATGCCATTCTTATATCCTTTTTGGTGGTGAAGCACACAAAAAATTACAAAGAAATTATTTGGCAATTTATTTTAATATTTATGATTAGAATATGTGTTACAAAACAGATTGGTAAAATGTTCGATGTATTAACTCCTCAAATAGATTTACAATGAACTGAAAAAAACGGAAATATGTTAAAAATATTTTAATACCATTAATATTTTAAAGCTAAAAAAAGCGAAAGATGACCATTAATATTACATTAAATATTTTAATACCCTCCATAATTGTCATCACTAAGTAACACCCAAAAGAAATAATGAGAGAGCTGCCCCTTATTTAGAAGAGATCTGCAACAAAGACACGGCCGATGCCACGAGGATGAGTCATTTCCAAAACTGAAAAACTGGAGTAACCAAAATCCTGGAAACATCAGCATGATGGGGTAAAAGGCATCCCCTCCCTAAACCATGGGAGACACATCAGAACAACGCCATGATTTGGGAAAACACCAAACCCTCAAACTTTTAATGCAGTATAAAGCCTGCAGAAGTCATGATTTTTGAGGAAAAAATCGCAAACCTTGGCCCAGGAAGTTTACAAAACGTTATTTTCGGGAAAAATGGTAAAAATCCAGAGGAATCCACACAACTTTGCAATTACAAAACCCACTACAAAATCCGAGACACGAATCAACATGAAAACATCATTTTAAGGAAAAACAGTAAAAACCTTTCGAATTTTTTCGAAAAAAATAAAATCCTCCATAATAACTTATCCATAAATTTTTTTAAAAACCCTCACTAATTTTTTGAAGGCAAAAAATTAGAAAACCCAACAAACTGATTTTTTTAAGGAAAAAAAATAAATTAAAAACCCATGAACTTCTAAAAAATACCCATGAAAATGGGGTTGCGCAACCACCACAAAATATAGAAAAAACGCTAAGAGAGTGATGAAAACAACCAGAAAATCCACCAAAACCATGGCCAAAGATCACACCTTTGAAAAACGCCATCAAACACCAGAAAATTGCATGCCAAACTGTAGGGGAATGGAAGAAAAATATATGGATTTTTTAGAAAATCCATCAAAACATGCAGCTTAGGAGCAAAAAAAAGGTGAAAAAAATGTCTTCATAAATCATGATATGGAGAACCCACGAGTTGCAGAGATCGGGTGCAAAAAATAATAGACGCGACTTGCAAAAAACGTGAAGCAACTCATCTCAACGGTTGCAAAAAACGCGTTTTTGGTTGCACACAGGAACCTTGAAACCCTTGCGAAGCAGGAAGAAAATACATGCGTAGGAGGAAGGATGAAAAACGCTAGACGATAAGACCTGAAAAAATCCGCCAGGAAACACCAAAAATGCATGCACAAAAACCCTCGCCCATGGCCTTGAAAACAGGTCCACAAAAATCTTTGAAATAATTCCGTGATCTGCCCTAGACAAGTCCACGAAAATCAGCTGCAAAAAGGACACGAAATCTCCTTCACAAGCACTCGAAAAATCTTTAGAGCCCTCCCAAAATCCTAAGCCCTCTTGTGAGGGAGTCAGACCCACTTTGATACCATGTTACAAAACAGATTGGTAAAATGTTCGATGTATTCAATGTATTAACAAAGGAGACAAAGACTCCTTAAATAGATTTACAATGAATTGAAAAAAATAGAGACATGCTAAAAATAGCCTAAAGCTAAAAATAGCGAAAGATGACCATTAATATTACATTAAATATTTTAATAATATGCAATACCAAAATAATTATAAAACAATACCGAAATAGTCCAATTACTTCAAAGTATCATAAATCCCTAGTAACAAATAATGAGTAGAAATGATTTGTAAGGTTTGCCTATGGAAATAACCACCTAAGATCTAGAGATCTAATGGAAAGCACAAAATACTTAGATGATTAATATGACAAGAATAAATTGTATTCCTATCAAAGAATGTAAATAGAATGTACGTACAAAGTATAAGAGACCCTTTGTTATATAGACTAAGTTGAGACATAGGACACCATAAGATTATGACAAGTGTCTTAATCTTATGATATGACATATAAAGTGAAAATGCCCAAAAAGTGCTCTAAGTAAACTTAAGTGATAAGGTGTGATATTGACACAATCGTGGAACTAGTTAGGAAATAACCCTATTCACACCAACACCCCCCCTTGAATGCAACTTAAGGGGAAAAGAAACCATGCAAACATGCAAAGATGGGTCTTGGATACAAAGCTTGATGAGGTACCCATTTATAAATGAAATCTCACAAATGGATAAAAGGAGAAAACCTAGTGGGATAAAACTCCTCCCCAAAAGACTTAAAATAGTAAATACAAGAAAAATTCTCTTTATAAGATGAGGACAAAACTTCATGTGAGGAAAAGGTGCCCCCCATAAGAGAGAATGACGAGAGAAGGTTAGGTTACCCTCTTGAAGAAATGTTTCGCACCCCCAAGAGAGCTCGCAAATGATGATAATTTGAGTGAAGGGTTTGGTGAAGATATCTACAACCTGCTTTGCTATAGGAAAATATTGCAAATCAATGGCCCACTCTTAAATCAAGTCCCTAAAATAGTACATATGGATCTTGATGCATATGATTTGCCGATGTTGAATCAAGTTCTTCGAGATTTGGATGGCACTTTGGTTGTCACAAAAGAAGTTAGATGGTTGAGGAATGGTGAAGCCAAATAGCCTCGATGGCGACATTAACAACCCCTCGATACTCAACTTCACTCGAAAAAGGGCAACAACATTTTGCTTCTTACTCTACCAACAAATGGGGCTTCAATCAAGATTAAAGTTTTAGCTAGATGTGGACTTATGATCATCAAGATTGCTAGCCCAATCAAAATTTGTATATCCAACCAAGTCTAGTCTTGTATTTGTTGCACAGTGAATCCCATGTCGATGAGTCTCTTGTATGCAATGCGAGATGCATTTGGCAGCTTTCCAATGAAGCTCATGTGGTTCCTGCATAAAGTGTGAAACCATTCCAGTCGTAAAAGAAATGTTAAGGTGAGTATGTGTCAGATGGATGAGGCTCCCAACAAGCTAACAATACAAAGTGGCATCAACTAGTTTTGTAGATCACTTCACTTCAAGCTTGACTCTAGACAAAAAGCAAGTTGGTGCAGGCTTACAATCAACCATGTGGAACCAAGCTAGTAGATCAAGTGCATACATGGGTTGAGCAATAGTGATCCCAAAATTGAAATAAGTGATTTCAATCCTGAGAAAGTAGTGCAAAGTGGCCAACTCAGCCATAGCAATTCTATCATGTAGAGAAGATTTGAATTTGCCGATGATGGATTATGAACTCCTTGTGATGAGCAAGTTATCAACATAAAGAACAAGAAGCATATGAGAGTCATCATGTCACAAAATGTAGACATTCAGTTTCAAGTGGCATCTAGAGAATTCGAATAAGAGAAGAAAGGAGTCTGTCTTGGCATACCAAGCTCGAGGGGCTTGTTTGAGGCCGTACATAAACATCCTCAACTTGCCAACCAATGAAGAATCTTGAACAAATCCTTGTGGCTACCCCATGTAAATCTCCTATTGAAGGTCCTTCTGAAGAAATGCACTCTTTACATCTATTTGATGTACAACCTATCCATGAGTTGTAACAATAGCAAGAGTCAAGCAAATGGAGTTCATTTTAGTGATCTTTGTGTAATCAATGCCAAAAACTTGTAAGAAACCTTTGGTTGGAAGTTGTGCTTAGAACTTGTCCACAATTCCATCCATTGCAAATTTGGTTTGATAGACCCACTTACATCAAACCATTTTTCTTCCCTTAGGAAGAAGGACAAGGTCCCATGTGTGGTTCCTCATTACCTCCATTGTTGGATTCCACTCAACAATTCTTGATGCTTTTTTAAATTATCGTGGATTAGAAACAGAGGGGATGTATACATGTGGAAGATGTTAATGCTGTAATAGAGTCCTGTGAGTGTTTGAAGGTTCGCTAACAAATGTGACTATAGAGTTTGTCGATCCCATTTAGGCAATAAAGAAAATGGGGATGGAGGACAAGAATTCTCAACCTCAAAATGTGAACCTTGTCGAGGTGTAGACTTGTGAGTTTGAGGTGAGGTAGAGTTCTTTGAGTCACTATCATGATATCATCTAATTCCACTATGGAGAAAGCGTGTGGAGGATGAGAGGCCAAGCTAAGAGAGCTTATGTTGAAGTGAATAGTCCTCTCAATGAAGAGTTCATGTGTGTTTGGATCCACGAGCCCATATCCTTTGACACCATCTATATATCCAATATAGCTGCAAGGCTTGCTTTGAGGTTCCAAAGCCTTGTGTTTCTCTGAAGGAATGCATGCCCAAGGAGAGCCAAAAACTTGAAAATGCTGCACAACTAGTTTCCTTCCACACCAAGCTTCAAAATGAGTCATACCTTTCAATCTTTGTGGGGAACTCGATTTTGAGAGTCCCGTTCTTTCTTTTGGCAACACCATTATGCTTTGGTGGGTATGCAATTGAATGTTGAAGATCAATCACTTCAAGAGTGCAGAATTGCTCAAGGCAATGGTTCACATATTCCCAACTATTGTTAGTGCGAATAATCTTGACATACTTTTTAGATTGCTTCTCAACATGAACCTTGAAATCATGAAACCTATCAACTTTGTTCTTGTGAAGAAAGTAGACCCTAGTATATCTAGAATAGTCATCAATGAAGGTGAGTACACATTGACCCTTGCTAAAAGACAAGGTTGGAAAGGGACCGACTAGATCAATGTGAACCAATTGAAGGACTTTTGAAGTGGTCCAAGACTTTCCTTTGTTGAACTTCTCCTTTGGATGCTTTCCCATAGCACAACCTAAACACACACCATTTGAAAAACTAATACGAGGGAGTCTTGTGATCATATCTTATGAACTAAGTTGTTGAAGATATTGGTAGTTAAGATGGTCAAATAGCTTATGCCATAGCTTACTCATTGAGTCTAAATTAGTGAGTAATGTTGTGAAAGGAGATCATGGCACAAAGTGGGAGAATGCATGTTGTTGAACTCAAAGATGTGCTGAGAGGGGTGGGGGGTGAATCAACATATGTTAAAAATTAACTAATTCCATTCACAGATTAACAACATATCACATAAACAAAAGAGAACACATGCATCACATAGAGACACCGAGATTTTACGTGGAAAACCCAATTAGGGAAAAACCACAGTGATGATTAACTCACAATATATGTAGCTCACTACTAACAAGAAATTCCAATGTTTGAGGCTTACTGCCTATGGACTTGCAAACTAAGGGATATTGCCTTAGAGCAAGATACAATGGACCTAATGAGAGTCACTATCTTAGAGCAGGATACATGAAATTTAGAGTAAGAAAATGATTATGAACTGCTTTGAACAAGCATCTAACACATGCTGATGATGCAGTCACTATTTTGCACAATTAGTCCTTTACACTGATTTCAGACACTTCATCTGTTTCATTTTGCTCTTTCACTCTTCACTCGCAATCATCACCTTCGCAAATGAATTTGATCTTCTATATATATCCTCTGCAATAACACAAAACTCCAATTAAGTCGACTCCAAGATGACTGTTGGAAGAAGCAATTGATATTGTAATGGTCGACATCAAAACACATCCAAAGAAAAAGAGATTTAGTTGCGGATTATCGTACATTCTTCAAGACAAGATTACTTGATTAGGATCAATTGCAAAGAATGAAACAAGTCATGTCGGCCCAAGTAGTATTAGTACCATCAACATTGTCACTATTTGACTTCACATAGCCAGGGAGATACCAAAATCGTTATGCGGACTAAGATGTAGGCATTGTAGATCATGCACAATATTCATTCAACCTTTTCCTTAAGTATCTGAACATAATGCGATGGCGGAAGAGGAGAAACCCACTGAAAATACAAGAATAGAGCATTTTAGATAGACTGTAGCTAACTGTCATTCAAAAACTATGCTTGCAGACCGCTACATCACTTTATATTGCTAAGTACTTTGCTTTTACCATTGCAGAACATATTTACAAAACTACAAGATCATCCCTTCACTTCCGAAAGAATACGAATCATTCCATCAAGCTTCCATTGTTGCTTTCCTTTGTCAGGGTTCATATCGGAACACTGTTACTTCTAACTTTTACCGTAGAAAGTGTGATGACATGATTTCTTGGATGTGGAACCTTTACAAAACAATCATCTTTCCTTCAGAACCGCAAGACAAAATACTTCTTTGTGGAAGAATGCGGATCACCATACCATGAATTTGCCATAGAGTTTTCCCTATGAGTGCTTTAGCACAACTTCTGTAGTATACCTTTGTGTGTGGTACATCAACCTGTGATTATATCAATGTAGACATATTATGGACACATCATGACATGAGTATCATCCTCCACAACACACTTAGTTAACATACTGATCATTATTCTTCCTTGTGTAGCCTTGCAGACTTGCACTAACTGATATCACAACATGACAACTATCTTCGGAGAGTGTACATACTTCAGCATCACATCTAACATCAATGACAACCATTATTGGGTTGACATCAATGACAACACCTATTGCCAACACATGTAGCTGAGGCTCATGGTCAACCTTCCCCACTACAACCCAGGCATCATCCTCAAGATCTTCAATCACTATTGAATTAGGTGAAAAATTAACTTTTTTACCATTCCCAAGATGAGTGATTTGGGAGTTTGAAAGAAGGTTGGCACACAAGTTAGGAACACAAAGAACATTCTCAAATGATCCATCATTCATGTCAATTGATTCGTTTCCTCCAATTTCCACTTGAGTATCATCACTTGTAAGAATTGTGACACCATACAAGGCTCAAATGAAAAAAAATGTTCTTGATTAGAACCCATATGATGTGTAGCACTTACGTCAAGTATCCACTATTGTGAAGAACTTCTTGTTACAACAAGTGCTTTTCCTTTACCTTTTCTTAATTTGAAAGAATTTTTAGGGAATACTACTTGTGTGTAGGAAGATAACAAACTAATGTGATTCTTCTTAATGACGTTTTCCAACTCATTAATTTTCTTAGCATGACAACGATGCTTTTCATGACCAACTTTATTGTAGTATGAACAAGTCAGTCTCTCCTTTTGTGAATTCCCTTTTTTGGAAAAGGATGAAGAGTCCTGTTGTGAAGGGGATAATCGTGCTCTCTCATTTAATGTTTTGAACTTTGATTGCTTCTATTTCTTATTGGACCCTTTTTGATTGTTTGAATGACCAACCACCAAAACTTGTGACTTGGATGGCTTGAGAATACATGGAGATTAACTTTGCCTATTCAAGCATCAACATTTTTGTGAATGAATCAAATGATGGCATAGTATAGACATTTCCCATAGTCAACCGATGAGTCTAGAAACTAGAAACAAGCGCTGCATATTCTAAAGGAATCTTGCTTATCAAATTGAAGACTGACTGCACATCCTTCTTGTCGATACCATATTTTTTGAGTTGCGCTCTTAATTCATTAGCTTTACTTACATAGTCTTGGATATTGCAAAAGTTTTTGGATCAAGATTATTAAAAT
>VDFB02236710.1:0-21644 GCA_007258455.2 Sequoia sempervirens
GCCTCATCATATCTTGATTATAATATGCTAATATATCCCTTTAGTGTATTTATTTGTCACCCCATGATAGTTGTACAAATTTTTCTAAAGGTTTACTAGGCACTAAGTTTAATACATTGAGTTGTTTGTGTTCACCTCTCCTAGAGATTCCAATATTGTAATAACTCATAATAGTTGTATTAGTCAACAAGAAAACAAGTAAAAGTTTGGTAGACTTGCTACTAGATCAATGGTTTCAAAGGGAATATGGATGGAAGCTACTTCGATGTAAATAAGGACATTTTATGCGCAAATTGGTTTATTGAAAATGTTGGATAAACTTTCAATCAAGATCAAGCTACACATCCTCCCTTCCTATTCCATAATGAAATCTTTCAAATAGGTGATGGATGTCTATCAAAGCATAAGAGGAGAGGAATTTTTGAATATATCAAGAAAAGGTTATATATATATATAATAAATTCATTGTCTTTGGAAAAACCTATGATGGGACATTTCACAAAGGTAGATCTTATTTTATGCTCAAATAATTCAGGTCATATTAGAAATAAAGGAAGATTTAGTCAACCTGAAGATTATTGGAAGAAAAAATCATTCATGAAAAGCTCAAGAAAAAGTCATGAAATTCTCATACATGAGAATAGGAAGTTTTATGTGCACAAAGAATATTAAGAAGGCTTCTCAAGTAAAATAAACTGCTAAAAAGTAATATCACCTTTAACTTTTGTTTGTTTCTAGTAGACATAATCATATAATCACATTCTATCATTAATAAAAATAACATATAAAAGGAAGGAAATAATGCACCCTAGTTAGTAGAAGATCCTTGTCCATGAATGTGGTAAATCTAAGGTTTCAAGACTAGCACACCAAACTGAAATAGAATACCAACTTCCATTGAACATATTTTGTGCATAAAAATGATGTAGTTGGTTTCCAAGATTCTTTAGTAATGCAATGGATAGAGGAGTTGAAATAAAAAAGGGAAGATGTGTATTCCACATTTTAAAGATGTATCCTACTTCTCATCCTCCTCCTATCTAATAGATAATCCTCTTCATCACTAATATATGTAAATCCGTTGTTATTTTATGATACAATAGACAAGTGTTCTAAATTTTCAAGTGGTAAAAATATATTAGCAAGTTTTGGCCATCCAACAACATCACAACCTGAATTGAGGGTTTTGATGGACATCTTTTAATTTAAAAAATAAAAATAAACAATCACTTGAGACTTGTATGTAGCTATCAAGGTCTAACTTCTGAATATGTAGAAATCTATGACTCACAACATCAAGAAATTCATCAAAGATAACTAGTAATTTCAAATGAAATTCACTGACAACATGCAAGTCAAGATTGACAAGGTGAATTGGAAGAATATTTGTAATATTTCTTGGGTAAAAAAAGATGGGGCAAGTAAAGGGAATGAAATAATTGATAGATCATTAGGGAAGGATGCTATTAGAGGAATAACATAGTCAACATCTAGCTTGAATCTATATGATGCTTTTCCCCCTCAAATTTCTTGGCTTTTTTCTCTTTGTTGCAATATGGATACTTGTTTGCTACTTAAAACCATTTAATCTACACCAGAAATTAAAAGCCATATGTCCCTCCCCATTTTTCCATCTTAATGTGAATGTCCCTCCTTCATGCAACCTCAACATGCATGGATTTTTAATGATTGTGAGAATAAATCTTTAATTTAAATTTAATCAATTTTATTTTTTTATTTATTTATTTTTATAACTAATTCATTTGATAACATTCTCTCAATTAAATAAAATTTATTGGGAATCATATGCCCCAACTAGCATATGAGTCCCACTTAGCTTGGACCTAATTTTGAATTTAATTTTTGGTGGGATTTTATTCTCCTAGAACTGATGTCAACTTGAAGTTTTGTAATTTCAATAAATTTGGCATAAAAAAGTATAAATACAAGGTTATTTCACATATTTTCTCCTAGAAAGCTTACAAGTCATCTAGAAATTCAAGTATTCAAGAATTCTAGCTATTCAAGAGCATTCAAGAGTGATTATCTTTAACATTTTGGAGCATTATTCAAGATTCAAGCATCATGTCAAATTCATCATCCATCATGTTTGTTTTTGAGCTAACATTTATGATGTAGGGTTTCACAATTTGAGCAAGATTCAAGATCCACATTCATGATAGCCACTACATAGAATATTTCAGCCATTTGTTCAAGGGTTTGGTGAGTTGCAAGATTGCATATTTGTTCATTTGTAATTCCTTCATTCTATTTGATTTCATTTCAAGGTTTGATTACCAAACTAAGGTTTAACCAAGGAAAACCTGTATCCACTAACTAAACAAAAAAACTCCTTCTTTTTGAAGTGTGATCTTTGTAGATCTAGGTGATTTAGGTTTAAGATCCATTGAAGAGCAAGATTGGAGAAAAGTTGTTAAGTTGTCAAAGTTGTCATCACATTGCAAGATCATGAAAAGTTGCCTATAGGTTGCAATTCATTGTTTTAGACTTAGATATTTGATAGGAGAGAAGCTACAGGAGAACATTAGAAGCTATCATAGTTTTAGATCAACCTTGATGTTGGGACTAAATTTCCAATTGTGGCAAATGAGTCCCAGTATACCTAATTTCAAACATTTCTAGCGGATCTTGAGTTGACAGTTTTGAATTTTAGTTTCTAGGACTAAATCAACCCTACTATGTATGAGTCCCAATGTGCATTAAGATTAAGTATTTTCATTATTTTAGGCCTCTTCATTTTCTAGGTGCACCTATGTTTATCTCTAGTTTACTGTTCTGATTTGAGTTCATTTCTAGGTCATTTACTTAAGTTTGCATATCATTTACATTTCTTGTCTTTCCAAGCCCTATCTTGGTTGTGAACCCCCTTTCATTATTTAATCACAGCCGAGGACACCTTATTGTAGATATCTTTCCCTCATTTCCATCCCTAGATTGAGATCTCTAAGGTTTCCTTCAGTGAAACTTTTAGGAAATTGATTGTTCTATCTCACAAAACATAGAGTGACTATTTACGACGTTTCAACTACATCTCCAAAATCCTATGGCAAGCCTTCAACTATCAAAAAGGAACCCAAATTCATTATTCAAGCCTCCCCCATGAAAACCTTCACAAAATCGGGAGAATTGAGTAAAGAAGCTATCGATTAAGAGTACAATTGCACATTGTTATATATGGAGGAAGAACACATCAAACCTAAACGGATCCCAATCACCCAATATGGTAAAGGCTCTGAGATCATGAAACATAAGGGTTATGATGGACACAGTGGATTAAGTTTTCATAGAATTAAGAACCCTTGATGCCTCCTAAGTATCCAAAGAATAGAGGGTTAGGGTACAAACCATTAAAAGTGAGCGCTTCTAGTACTAAGATGGTTTTGAGTGAGGAGTCTTGTCAATGATTTCACTTAAAAAAAATAGGGTGAATAAATTCTTCATAGACAAAACCATGAAGAGCCTATCATTCTTGAAAGATATGGAACAAACACAACCTAAAGGGGAATTTTTCATTACAAGACAAAGATTGGATTTCATTCAACCCCAAGTCTCTGATAACCAATTCATGGTTGCACTAGGGTCGCTCTCAAGTATTGATGTGATATTGTTGTTAATCTCAAAGGGACTATGGTTATTTCTAGTTTCACTAGAAATTATAAGAATTTCACATAAAAAATTCTAGTTCATTCATAGAATAACATCATGAAATCAAAATATTTTTACAATAATATTTCATGAAAGATCAAAAATTATTTGCTATCACTTAAGTAGATTTAGCATTAACCATTCAACAACTTTATAGAAAAAAATTATTTTCAATAAAACTTGTTCCATTCATTTAAATTTTGGAACATTTTTAAATATTTACACATATATTCTAAAACAAAGCATAAAAAATACTAAAATTAAAAGTTTCCCCTAGTTATTCTCCATGGATGCCCCAAAGAATTAATTAAAATAGATCAAACTGCTTTATACTTCACCAAATTGCTTCATAGCTACATATAAAATGGTGCACACTTTTAAAAAGAGGGATTTAATTTCTTGACATTGAGTAGGTTCTATATGCACCCCTAAATGGCCCAACATATAGTCTTGTTCGACTAAACTAACAAAACCAATTACAAAAGATATTGAGATAGGTAGCTATCTAACAAGCTCTAATATTAATTGTCATAGAAAAAAGAACCCTTTGCTTGAAATGGGATTAATTCATGATAAATTGGACTTAATGAGGTCTTAATCTAGTGTTGTGAGGTATTTTATGTTTCCACACTAGGTCTTGGACCCTTGCAAATCAAATAACATTCTTTTAACAATGTCTTGTAAAGGTGTTGTAAAGTATTGTAAAGGAATTTCATGCTTTTCTAGACTTAATTAACTTATTTCTCTCTAATTAAACATTATTAAATATATTTAATAATATTATTACATCAATCTAGAAGGTTCTTAATGTAAAATTAATCATAAGCTAGTGTTGTAATGTGTCTTGCACATTCATATTCATTTTTGTGCCCTTCTAAGCTATGTGGACCTAATTTTAGTGTTGTAAAGTGTATTTAATCACAATTTCACACTGATTTATGTGTCCCAAGTCGTGTTAAACATTTACATCATCACTAATAGGTCTCAATTAACCCATATTCTGCATCCTGAGGCATAATTTGATCAAATAACCGACATAGTCATCATATAAGCCTATTTTTATTACTTATTGATATTCTAGCAAGAAAAAATGACCCCTGTGGGACACATTCACCATTACTATCGAATTAGTCCCATTTAGGTGGGACCCATTCATCATTAGTGGTGAATGAGTCTTATTTTGAGTCATTTTCAGGGTTTGAGCAGGAAAAATTAGGTTTAAAGTTCAATTTTTTTACATGTCAGCCTGTGATGAGGTATATTTAGGATACTATGGCATAATTGAATATAAATAATTATTTTTTTCCTCATTTTACATCTAACAACTCATTCTTACATCTCTCATCATTAATTCATCTTTCATCTTCTCATACAAGTCAAGCAAGCTAGGGTTTCTTCATTAGAAGTCATCAAGTTAGCTTCCTAAAGCATTCAAGGGCTGAATCTTCATGATATGTTGTATAATTTCAAGATAAAATCATCATGATAAGGTAATCAATTCCATTTTTCATGCTTCATTCCTTTATTTCATCATTTTGGTTTAATTACCTAAACGGGGTTTGACCAAGGAAAACCCCCATGCCCTAACATTCAACATATCTCTTTCTTGTCTTGTTGTTTGCATATATTGGAATCTTAGAGGCTGAGGAATAATTGAATATTACATTTCAAATTCATTCAATTCATCTCTTCATTCATCCTAATCAAATCATCAAGAAAAATCCACTTACAGACCCGAATTTGGTAGTTTCAAATCCATAAACCTAGAGGTGTAGATTGAGCAATCCAAAAGACACAGATTCCATTTTTTTGTTTCCAGAAAGTCAAAAGTGGACTCATTCACCATGGGTGGCAAATGAGTCCCACCCCAAGGTCAATTTTTGGATTTTTACATTTTTAAGTACCCTTTTGCCTAAAATGGGCTCTGGTACAGTCATCTAGAATTGGGACTAATTCTCCCAAAGTGGTGAATGAGTCCCACTAGGATTAAAGCTTAGTATTATCATCCTTTCAAATATATTTTCCATCCTTCATCAATATCCCAAGTGTACACTTTCAGTTTGATTCATTTCTGTTAAGTTTTGCGTTCATTTCTATTTCATTTCTGCATATCACACTGTGTTTTCTAACAAAGCATAAATCTTAGTTTTGCATTTGTTTTCAGTCATTTAAATTAATATATTGCATTTATTTAAGTTCATTTGCATTATATTTCATTGTATAGATCCTGATTTGAGTGTCACAAGCATTTTGGACCTAAATCTCTCCCTTTCTAGGTGAAAAATCTTAGGAAGAGAGCAAGCATTTAGGGTCCCAAAATCTATGTCACATTTTGGTGAACCCCAATTTTAGAATACTTCTCTCTTCTGATTTGGTGTCTTTTATCATAGATCTATCCTTTAATTCATTTTGCATTAGGATTTGCTTTAGTTTGCATGCTAGACTTTAAAATCTTCATTCATAAAAAGTGGATTTAGATTGCATTTCTTGCATCTAAATTCATTTATATTTTTTGTAATTCTAAATTTTTCATTTATTTTTGCATATTGGCTATTAAAATTCATAAAACTCAGTCACAAATTTCTGAAAATTTTGAAAAAGGTCCATACTAGGACTCATTTTTCCACCTTGGGAGAATTAGTCCCTTCTAACCCCTGTAACAACACTTTATAGAAATTAGATATTAGTTTTCAGGCTTATGTTTGGTACCTTCTCCTATATATATCAGTCAGTTACATTTCTATAGCATGCATTTCATGATATTTAGCATAAATTAGCTCATTTCATGCATTCTTCAAATTCAAATTTTGCATTTGGAACATTTCATTTTTAGATTATTGCATGATCTCATCAGTTAGTTACTTTCTTTACAATCTGAAAAGTTACATTTCATCCTATTTCTTTATATTGCATTTTATTAGAAATAAGCATCATTTACATTCATGGCAATTAGACTTTTACAAGTTCCATTTTCAATTGTCTTTCGTAGTCCTTTTAGATCAGGTTACATTGAGGAAACTATAGCAAATCTTCAAAACCAATCACACAACACATCAAAAGAACCAATTACAATAGACATAACATCCATGCCCTTTAGTATTGATGATTTTTCAATGTTAGATGAATCCTTAGATCAATCACTAAATCTTTTCCCCAAAAGGATTCAAGCATCGATACTTATGATAATCATCCTTGTTCTTCTCCTAATATCTCTCCCATTGGTGATGAAGGTATCTTGATGAAAGAAGACATAATCATTGAAGATCATGACAGTCTTTCTTGTCTTCCTTCACCTCCCACTTGCAAAAAAATTATGACACACAAAGATGAAATCATTGCCCCTACTTTACCGAGTCCTCATTCATCTCCCAATACCTCCCCTAATGGTGAAAATAATAAAATTATGATCAATTATGACAAACAAATTTGTGTGGAGTATATGAATTATGATAATCCTACTTCCTCTTCTCAAGCAGACATTATAGGACATAAGGATGCAAGTATAGGTGACCATTAAACGTTTTATTCTCCTAATATGTTCTCTATACATAAAGAAGATAGTTTAGTGTTAGAAGATATCATTAATGAAACTCATGAAAATATTATTCCTCCCTTTCCCAATGCCCTACCATTTGGGAAGACCTATTTTAGCACAAGATTCAAATCATTAGTAACCATGAAACTCCTAGTTATCCTTCTATTGATGAATCCCCTATGAGTGATCAAGCTATCTTTCCTACTCCAATTATGACTGTATATGATTAAGATAATAGCTCTTCTCCTAGGATTACTCTTATGGCACATAAGAATGATATCTTAGTGACAACCAACAACCAAATAGAGTCTCCTATCCTCACTTTTTCTACTCCAACAAATTCAACCCTTAATCATCACCCTATGCAAGTTCTCACTATACCTAACCTCTTTCTTCCCATTCATAATCTTCGTGATTGTCCTTTCATAGCCATCAACACATCCAACAACCCTTCACTCAACATCCATAATATCACCGACCATTTTGTCAAGAAAACTTTACCCTTGCTACATCCTAAATCAATATATAAGTAACATTAGTTGCTGCTCCTTGCCATGTAATAGTTGTAGCAACATAGCATTCTCACTATTACATGTTTCACATCCCTTGCTAGGGGTAGCATACCATCATCCACTTTAGGCTCACCTTTGTCTTTCACTAAGTGGGGGAAAAGGGTTAGCAAGCCTTAACCTCATATATCACTACTCGTTAACCTTTCATGAGCATATAAGAGAAAGCTTGAGATGTGAACAACATGTATTAGATTGAATCGCATGTGACATACTCCCTTCCTTTAAATGACAAAGCTTATAAAAAATATATGACTTGGCATGGGGATATTTAAATAAGCTCTCATGTTATTCTCTTCTACTTTAAAGCAATTTCTCACAACAATGGTGTTAGCAACCAATTTAAAGTGGAGGGAATACAATACTACAATTCAATTGCACTCTTTGTTCTTAGTGTAGCCTTATCATTTACATGATGCATTTGTCACTTTGTGGATGACATTGGGTGTGATTTCCTTCATAAGTGTGATATATCTCATCATATTACATTCCTCTTGGTGGTTTGATGTGGTGCACTGCATCTCCTAAGTTGTGAATATACTATTCTTTGATTGGTCCTCTCTTGGAGACATTAGACACAATGTTCCCTAAGTGATTGACCTTGCATAAACTGAACAAGAATCCTTTGAACATCACTTACATTTTACATTACATTTTTATACTCTTACATTTTTACATTCTTGCATTTTTTCCACCTTGCATAATGCAACTTGAATGTTTGTGGTACATTTATTTTTGCTCATGGAATTTTTCCTTGTGGTGCCTTGTTAAATTTATCGAATGGGTATGGCTTTGACATGGTTGAGAAGGAAGCCCAACTAGCGGCATGACTTTCCCTATAGCCACTTTTGTGCTTGTGAGTTCATGCCAACTAGCATATGTTACTCTTTTCCTTTTCTTTATGTTTTGGCTCTTCTCACCCTACAGATGATCCAAAGTTCTATGGGCCCAGAGTGAGTACATATTTTTCATCTTATCTCTCTTTCTATCTTTCCTTTGTATGATCTTGTATCTTGGGGGCTTCAAATACATGTGGATCTCTCTTGAATGGATACTTTAGTGTGACTAAGCAAGTTTGTCCTCTCACTAAAGTGGGGGATAAATGTGCCACTAAAAAGAGGACCCTTTACTTTACATGGGATTAATTCATGATAAATTGGACTTAATGAGGTCTTAATCTAGTGTTGTGAGGCATTTTATGTTTCCACAGTAGGTCTTGGACCCTTTCAAATCAAATAACATGCTTTTAACAATGTCTTGTAAAGGTGTTGTAAAGTATTATAAGGGACTTCCATGACTTTCTAGACTTAATTAACTTATTTCTCCCTAATTAAACATTTTAAACTTTGTTTAATAACATTATTACATCAATCTAGAATGTTCTTAATCTAAAATTAATGATAAGCTTGTGTTGTAATGTGTCTTGCACATTCATATTGGTTTTTTTGCCCTTATAGGCTATGTGGACCTAATTTTAGTGTTGTAAAGTGTATTTAATCACACTTTCACATTGATTTATGTGTCCCAAGTTGTATTCAACATTTACATCATCACTAATAGGTCTCAATTGACCCATATTGTGCATCCCAAGGCATAACTTGATCAAGTAACTAACATAGTCATCATATAAGCCTATTTTTCTTACTTCTTGGCATTCTATCAAGAAAAAATGACCCCTTTGGGACCCTTTCACCATTAGTGGCGAATGAGTTCTATTTTGAGTCATTTTTGGGGTTTGATTGGGAAAAAATAGGTTTTAAATTCAATTTTTCTACAGGTCGGCTTGTGATGAGGTATAGTTGGGATACTAAGGAACAATTGACTATAAATAAGTATTTTTATCCTCATTTTACATCTAAAAACTCATTCTTACATCTCTCATCATTAATTCATCTTTCATCTTCTCATACAAGTCAAGCAAGCTAGGGTTTCTTCATTAGAAGTCATCATGTTAGCTTCCTAAAGAATTCAAGTATTGAATATTCATGATATGTTGTATAATTTCAAGATAAAATCATCATGATAAGGTAATAACTTCCATTTTTCATTCTTCATTCCTTTATTTCATCATTTTGGTTTAATTACCTAAACAAAGTTTGAACAAGGCAAACCCCCATGCCCTAACATTCAACATATCTCTTTCTTGTCTTGTTGTTTGTAGATCTTGGACTCTTGGAGGTTGAAGAATCATTGAAGATTACATTTCAAAGTAATTCAAGTTATCTCTTCATTCATCCAAGTCAAATCATCAACAAAAAGTCACTTACAAACTTGAATTTAGTAGTTTTAGATCTAGACATTGGGAGGTACAGATTGAGCAATCCAAAAGACATAGATTCCATTTTTGTATTCTTAGAAAGTATAAAGTGGACTCATTCACCATGGGTGGTGAATGAGTCCCACCCCAAGGTCATTTTTTGCATTTTTACATTTTAAAGTACCGTTTTGGCTAAAATGGTCTCTATTACAGTCATCTAGAACTAGAACTGATTTTCCTAGAGTGGTGAATGAGTCCCACTAGGCTTAAATTTTAGTATAAAAAACCTTTTAGATGTATTTTCCAAACTTTATCAATATCTCAAGTGCACACTTTCAATTTGATTCATTTTTGTTAAGTTTTGCATTCATTTCTAGTTCATTTCTACATATCACACTGTGTTTACAAACAAAGCATAAATCTTAGTTTTTCATTCGTTTTTAGTCATTTAGATTAATCTATTGCATTTAGTTAAGTTCATTTACATCATATCTCATTGTATACATCCTAATATGAGTATCACATAAGCATTTTGGACCTAAATCTCTTTCTTTCTAGGTGAAAAATCTTAGGTAGAGAGCAAGCATTTAGGGTCCTAAAATCTATGTCACATTAATTAATGTCTATAGGAATACATAGTTTTATGCAAAAATGGTTCAAAAAATAGGAAAAAAAAGAACAAAGCTTAAAATTTTATGGTACTCTGACATCCACAAATTTTGAACTTAAAATAAAAAAGAGGGAGAAGAAAACCTTTTATAGGAATAAGTCCCCAAATGTTCAACTTAAAAATCTATCTAGAGAATCAAAAATAACAAGTTAAAATATGACATGTGGCATCTTCCAACTCTCATCAAGAGCATTCTGAATAATTCAAGGCTTTGACTTCATTTCTAGCAACAATTTTCTTCATACTCCAGCACAAACACTTTACATCAGTCAAGGCTATCAGATCCCTTCCAAAACACCAAAATAATTAACATATATTGGGATTGGGATCAACCTACAAAATCAAAATTGAAACAAAATAAACATCATCACACTTCTGATATCTGGTATCTGGTTCTTTCTCTTATCACTAATGACTTAGGCTCTGGGATTCTTCCTTCACCTTTCTTCAACTAATACTCTCGAAAAGCACTTAATACTTGATGCATGCATTCTTTTGAAATCTCTTGTATTTCTTTCTTGAGCCTAATGTATTCTTCAATTAATTGGAGTATAATATCATTCTTCTACACTTTGTATGCTTCATACTTGGCTATAATATTTATGCACTATGTAATCTCATCAATGACCTCCCACATCAACAACTGAACAAGATCTCTATTTATTCTTTCTATCCATTCCTTGAAGGGTTTAGCTTCTTTCCCTTCATGTCCTAATGTTTGGGGATCAAAACCTTGACACGCTAGTACTTCAATGAATTCTTGATTTTCATCAATTAGTTTTTTGTATTCGACGGTGACCTTTTCAAATCCTTCAATACATTGTATTAATATGTCACCTTCCCATTTCAACTATTTCTTCCATTTTTCTGGAAATGGAAGTTCACGTTCAGATATTACATCACCCTATGTTAACTCTTGGATATTTGATTGCATGATAATTTCAATGTTTTTCCTTTCTTCAATGACCTGCTCTTGGTGAAGTTTACACTCATCCTCAAATATTTTCAATTTCTCTAAATGGTGGTATGCTTCCTTGTATTTCCTTATTGCATATGTAATAAATTATTCTCCTTGCTTTACCCAGTACTCAATCCATTCTTCAAACATATTCATTTTATGATGAACTACTATAATTGCATCTACTTATTCTTATGACATCATAACCAAATGTTGGGGCAGTTCAACTTTCTCTCGACTAGATAAAGTTAATGAATTTATAAAATGTTCCAAGGTAGCAACCCATTCTTTCAATTCTCTTTTCTTCTATTTGTATTTCTGCACTCTAGCAATAGTAGCTACATTTAAATTCACTTTTATTTCTTCTAACTCTTACTGCCAAGATGAGTGTCCAAGGTTAATAATTGTTATCTTATACTCCTTAGGTGTTATTTCATATTTGTCATTATCAACTATCAGAGTAGCTATCTGAATAGTTCTATTGCCATATGCATTCCATTGTATGACATGTTTTTCCTTTTCTCTGCACCAAGGTTTCAGAGTATCTACTTCTTGTATGAAATTATTAAAATTTAGAGGTAGTACTTCCACTTCCATTAGAGAAGCTAATTCTTTGATTAACCAATTAGGTGTATCACCATCTTGTTGTACCTCTATAACATTTCTTTGTTCTTGTTTACCACTTGTTTTAGGAACTTCTACTCTTTGACTTGTCACATTGTTTAAAATGGAAATTTATTCAATGATATCTAGCATAGATTTAGGATTAGTAGGGTTTGAAACTATCTCCTCTATTTGAATACTTATATTTTCATATCTATCTAGATTTTCCACTTCATCTCTCTAAACATTATCTTCTTTATTCACTGCTACACCAAGATTCTCTTCATTTTCAATTACATCTAAAAAATGTGTAGCTTCTTCTTCTACAATTTCAATTTTAATTTTAGTTTCAGCATGGCCTTTCTCTGGTTCTTCAAAGACCTATGAATGTTCATCAACATTTGGCATATTCCCAAGAAAAGGTTGGGAATCAAGAGTATCTTCAACAATTCTTTCATCAATAGGATCTTGCTCTACAATCTCCCTTTTTTCCATTTCAAGTACACTAGGGTTTCCTACCTTTGAGGTGAGTGTTCCATGAATAAACTCTTCTTCTTCAACACTTATGGGGTTAGAACCTATATCTTGAATTTCTTCTATCACTGGATGTGCCATGGGTTTGTCTTTAGACCTCCTTTCTTTCATTGTCTCCCACATAGCACCCCATTTATCCACCTATTCTTTAATTCTAGCTTCATCTTCTTCAAAAATTTCTTCTAAAGCTACAAGAGTCCCTCCCAATGCTTGTTTCATACTAGCCATATTAACAAAAAGGGGAGAAGTAAACAATGTTGCAACCCTTTGAGATGCAAACCTTGTTTGAGCACCAACATTTTTTGTTGCTCCTATTCCTTCATCAATAACCACTCTTGTTCTTGGTTTTGTTGTAGAGGAAGATGCACCTTTAGTCTTTCTTTACATGTTTCTACATCTTTTTGTTTATCAAACGATTTAATGGTAACTCCTTGTCTTGTAGTTTCAAGGGTTCTTTCTTTAATTCTTATACCTAGAGCTGCCTTACTAGTTTTTCTTCTCTTCTTGGTAGGTTCTTGACTTTCAAATGTTTTCTCATCTCTTTGCTTCCTCCTCTTATCTTATGAGAAGATAGGTTCAATTCCTCTTTCTCTCAAACCTTTCCAAAAATCATCAATCCAATGTTGTGTATATTGTTAGATTGGTCTAGTGAACTCATCAATAGATTTCATATCTTCATCATCAACACCTAGGTCTAGAATGGGTTCATCATATACCCTGTCTTCATTGTATAGCTTGTTCAACACCTGGAAATCATCTTCTTTCAGCTGATTTGGAATATCATAAAGCTTAAGCATCTAATAAAATATTAGAGACATTCTTTGATATTTTCTTCTTCTTACCACATGCTTGTCTTCATAGTTAATCCAATATTCTTCTAAATGTAGGACATGAGGATGAAAACCAACTATATTTTTAGCAATATTTCCTTCAGTATCATAATATACTCTCTAGAGTGGGAACTCTTCAAAATGGTATGTCCTCATTTCTTCTTCACACAAGTCAGCTACCTTAATTGCACTACATTTATAATTTCTTATTGTAATGGGAAATTTAAAAGATCCCTTTTTAAGAGGATGGCTATAAAGAGCATGAGATGGTTTCAACTATCTCACTAATTCCAATAAAAAAAAATTATCTATAGGATACTTGGGAAACATGAATAGATGTCCATCAAATCTCTCCACTCTAATGTAGGAGTAAATTGGGAACTGTATGTACCAACCGCCCATTAGCCAAATGGCACTTTGTGCTTCCAGGGATAATCTTTTGTATTTATCACCTTCCATTGTTCTAACCAACTTCATGGAGAAAAAATCATTAACTTTCTTGTAATCATCTTTATACCAGTATACACCTTAAAATGGTCACATCACATTGTCTGGTAATTAATTAAATATTTTTAATATTTAATTAAAATCTTCGAATTCTATCTGCGTATAAATAAATTTAAATAATTTATTTATATTTCTTCATTCTTTCATTTTGATTAAATAAATAAGTTTATTTAATCATCTTTTCGTATTCATTTCTTAATTAATTAAATAAACATTACGATTTATTTATATTAATTATCAATAATCTTCGTTTGAATATCTTATTCAAATAAAGATTAAAATATTATTCTTCTTCTAAATATCATTTACAATTAAATATTCCAAAATATTTAATTATTTCTTCTAATATTCATTTTTAAATCATTTCAAAATTCCTCTAATTCGATTCAACAATCTATTCATAATTAAATATTTCCAAAAATATTTAATTAAATCTTTTAAATATTTCAAAATTCTTCTATGGTCACATCATAATTAAATATTTCAAAATATTTAATTAATTCTTCCATAGTTTTCAAAAATTAAAAATCAAATATCAAAAGCAATAAATAAAATTAAATAAATTTATTTATTTAATTGGGGATTTATCTTCAACTCCCGGGAAACAAACTGCCAAAACAGAAAATTAAATTTCTCTGTTTCTGTGCAGGCCTGTTCCCGTGGGTTGAAGACAGGAATCCATCCTTCTCTCCAACCTCTCAACCTCCCCCATTTTCTTCTCAACCTCTCAATCTCTCACCATTCAAACTTACCAGACAATCTCACAGCTGTAGATTCTTGCCAGCCGGGATTGAGCCTGCAAAAAATCTATAAATACAGCTGCCGGGAGCTCCAAAATCATATAGAATTTTAAGCAAGTAAACTATAGGAAAATTGCATAGTATTCCCAGCATTCATAGAGTATTTTCATAGCAATAGCATAAAATCATAGCATAGTAGCAATAGAATCATGTTATCTTTCATTCACAGCCCCTGTGCATAATCACAGCCCCTGTTCATATCCGTTAACAGTTTTACTCCACCAGCATATAGAATAGATTTTCATCTTCATTTGCATTCTCATTCTGCAGCAGCCATTTGGAGAAGCTAAGCTTACACAATCTGAGAGCCACAAGCTTCAAAAGAATCTCTGTAGATAGAGAAAAATGGGACAGCTCTGAAGGAATTTTGTTTGTTCAAATTTTATTTAAATTTCTTTAGATTAAGGTTTCATTTAGTGTTTTATGTTTTCATTTAGATTAACAATTAAGCATATACACATTTTTGGCGCCCACCGTGGGGCTCTTGACCCATTTTTAACATCTTTTTGTAGCTTCTTTTGACTGATTACAGGAAAAACAACGGAATAGCGCAGACGACACATTTCAGAAGAACATTTCCAGTTTAGCGCATTTAAAGTCTTTTGCAGGGCCCGTGACTACTGTTGCAGCGCCCGTGACGACTTTTGCAGCGCCCGTGACGGTTATTGCAGCGCCCTTAAGTTCTTTTGCAGCGCCTTTAAGTTCTTTTGCAGTGCCCTTAAGTTCTTTTGCAGCGCCTTTAAGTTGTTTTGCAGCGCCTTTAAGATATTTTGTAGCGCCCATGATGTATTTTGCAGCGCAAATTTTAGACTGTAATCTGTAATCTGTAACTGTAGTTTAGTCTAACTGATTCCGACGCAGCCACGGATAGTTATTAATTTCTAAAAAAAAAAAACCAATCCTAGGGTAGACATCTAAAGGATAAAATAAACCAATCCTAGGGTAGTCATTTTTAAGGATAAAAAAAAAAACCAATCCTAGGGTAGTCATATAAGGTCAAAATGAAGCAATCCTAGGATAGACACTTCATTTTTCAATTTAGGTTTAAAATTGAATTTTCTTGTTATGTGAAGCAACATCTTCACTTAGTTAGAAAAATTTTATTTTGGTGCTTAATAATTGAACCCTTGTTTGCTTTGTTCTCGGTGATAGGCCTATGCTCTCCCCTTAATTGGGTGATCAAAATGCCAAACTCATCAATTTTCTTTTATGCAATTTACTATTTTATTAATACCTTGTAGAGAGCCTGCTCTTGTGGGAAAAAGTACTCACCCAAGAGGAACGACTCAAATGGGTTCAAGCCAAAGCCAGGCTATTCCACCCCACTCTAAAATTTAAAGCAAAATTGGGGAAACCCTCTTTTGACGGTAGTGTGCATTGATAACCATCCCCAAAGCCTTTGTTCTAAAGGTAGGGAGGTCTCTCGAGGCAGTCTATCATTTGCCGCACCGAACGGAAACCCTTATTACGAACCTAGTGTAGTATCTTACCGAGTCAGTATCCAAACATCATCTCAATCACAGTGCAGGGGAGGGAAGAATCTACCCCCAAGATACTCACCATATAACTGCCAAGGATTGTTTGCTCAGGGGATCCAGTATCCACTTCCATTACTCTGAGTACACACTGGAAAAGACAAAAACACGGGCACCCTTTCGGGGGTGACACGGCTGTGTGAGTCGACGCAGTTCTAAGATGTGGGTTGTTGATTGCTATGATGACCTACTTGAGAATTAAGAGTGAGTCTGTTTGAAGTGCTTGTCATGTGTAAAACCCGTTAAAACACTTTTTGAAAAACATTTTGGTTATACACTTGATGTTTAGCATAGGACTTAAAACAACTGTTTTAAACTTGTTTGATGTGTTTTCATTACATTAATTTAGATAAGATCATCCAAAACACTTATTATCACATTGATCAATCTCATGTTACAAGATTGGAAATCTACAAAGTTTGTAAAGAAATCCGTTTCTAAAAGGATTAAGAAGCCAAAGAAACCTATAAATCACAAGAAGTTATTGAAGAAACAACGATTCTTATATCAAAGTCGAAAGGTTTTACTCAAATATAGAACTTTTCTTCATAGGTATCATGATTGTGTTAGAGGTCTTTCAGATGATTATGCTATAGAGCCCTTGTATTCACAAGCTTACTTTCAAAGAAGAGTCCCTTTCTCAACGGCATAACCATAGTCAACGCATCCGTTTTAGTTATATTCCCCAACCAGCAATCGAATATTCTACTCGTCCAAATCAAATTTTACAATAGAGAACTTAGAATACATTAGGCATCTATTATACAATCCATCCTTTTACAAAATCATGATCAAAACTTCATAAAGTGCAAAAATCATCATTTTCTTGATCTTTTGCTTATATTCCCGCTAACAGGATTTTCATCCTTTCACTTAGGGAACAACATAAGCTACAAGATTAGAAAATTTCGTGTAAGTCATAGAATTTTCATTCTATCCTGACTTTCATACATACCACATCAATTGCACTATTTCACTCTTTTGATCAAAAGTAAGTAAAATTTGGAGTAAAATCTATGCCTGTTCTCACAAGATCTCAAAAACAAATGGAAAAAGACGAGGGAGAAACTACAACCAGCAAAATGGGTGACCGAAATGAAAAAGAAGAGGAAACATTTAATCTTGATGAGTTAACGGAAGAAAAGCTTCAAGAAGCAGAACAAGATCCCCAATTCCATACTCTTATGGAAAGAATCCTAGAACGTAACAAAGAAAAATACTTCCTTTCATTAGCTAATCAAGGAGCTAAATTACCTCACACCTTTGACATAAAGGGGATTAAACAAAATCCTGAAAATCTTCCTAATGACTTTAGTGCTCTTAACCAACAGATAAAAGAATTACAAGGGAAAATAAAGGAAATGCAAGGAGGTACAACAAAGAAATATGTTTTGGAAGACATATCTCCTTATCCATTTGATAGGAGTCTTCAAATGATTCCATTTCCAAAACATTGCGAAATTCCTAAGTATGATAGGTATAATGGAAAAACTGATCCCATAGACCATGTTAGGGATTTCCGAAACATGAGTCTTGAATTCACCTATGATGATACTTACTTGATGCGATTATTTCCACGAAGTCTAGGTGTACAATCCATGGAGTGGCTTTCAAAAATCACTCCACCTATCAAAACTTTTGAGGAGTTGATAAATCAGTTTATCTCACAATACTCCTACAACATTCAACACCAAATAACAATGCTTGATCTTTGTAAAGTGAAACAAAAAGTAGGAGAACCCTTTACTACATTTTTACAAAAGTGGAGAAGGTTATTTGCACGATATTCTCGTCCTATTCCTGAAAAGGAAAAGATGGATATCTTTATTAATAGCCTTGATCTAGAATTAAGCTATAGGCTTAACCTTCATTGTCCTCGTAACTTTGAAAAACTGATTGAAAACACAATCACCATTGAAGGGGCCTTGGTTAAAAGGGGAGTGATAAAACTTGATAATCCAAGTACATCAAATCAAAACAGCAACGATAAAACAAGGTTTTGGAATAGAAACAAAAATGTTGTTAATGATGGTATAGTGGATGCAAATAATCTACGAACAAGACCATTTATTTTCAATCTATCAAGTACTCCACGAAACAATCTACAAGGAAATACAATTCAACAAGGAAACAACAATCAACAAGGACAAATTTCCAAGCAAGAGAACATGACCAATCAAAATACCAATCAAAATCGTGGTAATTTC
This sequence comes from Sequoia sempervirens, assembly GCA_007258455.2. NCBI lineage: Eukaryota > Viridiplantae > Streptophyta > Pinopsida > Cupressales > Cupressaceae > Sequoia > Sequoia sempervirens. The sequence continues at coordinate 18,672 of VDFB02236710.1, forward strand.
AATAATAATCTTGGCAATACCCAAATATCAAATCCGTCTAGACCTTCATTCTTTTCAAGTCGACGGACTTTTACTGCTTTGGGTCAATCTCTTGAATCTGCTCTCAAGGAACTTCTTGATAATAAGGTTATCACTTTACCACCACAAAGAGATTATGAGCCACGAGTTAAACCCCCATCATGGAATGACTCGTATTATTGCAATTATCATCGATGTAAAGGCCATAGGACAAACAATTGTAAAGCTTTGAAAAATCTAGTACAAGATTTAATTGACAATGGTACTATTACAATTGAGGGACATCATACCAATGATGATCATCAAGCATTCAAAGATCCTTTGCCAAATTACCAAAAGGGGGAAACATCGGATATCAAAGCCAAAAGCATACATAATGTTGAAGACAATATAATCCGTCATATTTATACAGATGATAATCGGATTAATGTTATCAAAATCAAAGGAAAACAAGAATATCAACAGGTTAATGTAACAACAAGAGGTCAAGCAAAGGTTGTTTTAAAAGGAAGTTCATCTAAAACAACTATTTCTTCTCCAACTCAGTATAATCTGGTTGATCAATTGAGAAAAACATCAGCTCAAATTTCTATTCTTGAACTTCTTAAAATATCCCCCATACACAAAAATATTTTAAAGGCTCGTGAACACAATGATCTTGATCTAGGTACAAAACAAATTTCAAACCATGGTGGGACATTTGTCTTCCCCCACTTGTCTTTCATTTTAGAACAAGATGATCTTCTATGACACACATCCACATAATTCTATTTATCTTGATCCGTCCATAAACATCGAATTAGACGTGTCTTAATAGATGGAGGAGGCGGTTTGAATATTTGTACCTTAAAATTAATAAATGCCTTAGGAATTTCAGAAAATGAAATTGATCCAAGAAGGAAGATAACCATCAAGGCATATGATGATGAAGAAAGAGCTTCTAAAGGATTAATATTGTTACCTATCAGAGTGGGACCTGTTGTGAAGAATACCTTTTGTCAGGTTCTAGATCGAGATCTGTCTTATAATATACTTTTGGGTCGTCCATGGATCCATGATATGCAAGCAGTACCATCAACATACCATCAATGTATCAAGTTTCCATATGATGGACAAGAAATAACTATACAAGTTGATTACAATAGTACCCAAACTTGTTCAAATCTTAGAGTAACTCAAGATGTCTTTGTGCCACAGAATAGAGAAGCTCTTGTCGTTTCTTCTTCCAATCTACAAGTCCAATTGCAGGAATTGACAAAGAATTTTGATACTAAGCTGAAGTTTAAAGACAAAGGGGTAGGTGAATATTCACTATCTCTTTCTACTTTACCTCCTTCTCCAAGATCACATGGTTTACCAACTTTATCAAATCAAAAGATTGCAACCGCTTCTACATCTCAAGCTTCTGTGCCAATCACAAAGTTTGATGGAAAATTCATTAGAGCTAATACCACTGAAGAAGAAGCTGAAGATAGGGACATCCTAAATTGGCTATACAAAGATGAAGATGAATCTCTCTTACACATTAAGTTGCCTAAAGAACAATATGGTAAGGGGTACGCTATCATGCAAAAGATGGGTTATGAAGGGAATGGTCCTATAGGGAAACGAAGAGAAGGAATTGTGGAACCAATTCAGCCTATTTCAAAGCATTCAAGTGATAAAACAGGACTTGGATATGGTAAAGATAAAGAAGAACCTACTTCACAGCAGACATCATTAATTCATGAAGGAGGATCTGTATCAGATAAATCTCATGAATCAGTTTTCCAATTGCAACATAGTTCAGATACTGATTCTAATGAATATGAATGGGACACCATTTATAATGATGAATTTTGGAGGGATAAACAAGTTGATACTATACACAAATATGCACCTATTCTTATACATGGAGAAGGCTCAAGGTCTCCACTCGATCATGTTTTACAAAGCAATCATGACTCAAATTGAGGAAAGTCAGTTCTACTTGGTTATGATGAAATCCTTGAGGATAATGCCATCATGGGCCTTGTCTGCAGGGGATGATATGCCATATCCTTGACTTTGACAATTCAAGACCTTACCCAACCTAATGATCCTATGCCTTTAGTTTATCCAGAACTTATAGATTGGGATATTGACGTACCTATCCATATTCCTACATTCAGTAATGATGAAGATGTTATAACTTTCCTTTGTTCCTCAAATGAAGAAAACAATTGTTTCATTCAAGAATCTTATACTCATGATTTTGACAAGGAGAGGGTCAAGTCTCTTAGCTGCAAAATAAATGAAATAAAAGATGGATCTATTGATGAAAACCAAAAAATGGCAGTAATAGATCAAAACAAGAGAAAAATAAAGAGCGAATCTGACAGTGAAAACCTTTCTGAGGCATTGAAGGATGAGAAACTTGACACTCTTCCCAAGTATTATCATGAAAGATCTTCTATTTTGATTGAACCAACAGAATCAATCAACATAAGTACAGCAGAGCAGCCAAAAGTTTTGCAAATTGCAGCATCATTAACAGTTGAAGAAGTCCATAAATTTATGCAATTCTTGAAGGATAATCAAATTAACTGCTTGGTCTAAATATGTGATATGCAGAGTTTGGATCCTAATCTGATAATGCATCATTTATCTATCAAACACAGGATAAGACACACCATGTAAAACAAAAGCTCGAAGATGCATCCACATGTTGCATTATTGAGTCAGGAAGAATTAAAGAAGCTTTTGGATGTTGGATTCATTCGAACCATTGACTATGCAGAATGGATTTCAAACATTGTACCTGTTTCAAAGCTAGATGGAAGGATCAGAGTTTGTATAGATTTCAGGGATTTAAATAAAGCATGCCCTAAAGATGATTTTCCTTGGCCTAACATAGACATGATTGTTGATTTAACTGCTGGCCATGCAATGTATTCCTTAATGGATGGATTCTCAGGATACAACCAGATAAAAATT
>VDFB02236715.1:0-11251 GCA_007258455.2 Sequoia sempervirens
TTTTAATATCTTCTAAGCTTTTTCTGCTCGCACAATTTTCTTTTAAATCTGCAATTCAAATTTCTTTTATCCCACCCACATTTCTTTTATTCTTTTAAATCTGTAGTTCAAATTCCTTTTATCCCACCCATGTTTCTTTTATTTGCATTCAATTTATTTTAAAGTTTTATAAGATCTTAAAAAAAAAATCGATTATATCTTAGTTTCATTTCATTAATTCTTTTTTGATCATCTCTTTTAATGTGAATAAAGTTTTTAAGTTCTTTTAAAAGTTTTCATTCATTTAAGTTTTTTTAAACGTATGTCCTTAAAAAGCCAAAAGATTTTTTAAAATATCTCTTTCTTTTAAAAAAAATATCTTGTTTTTTACATTTATATGAATGTTTTTTATATTAAAATATTTATTAATTTAATAATTTAACATTAATAATATCAGGTAAAATTTAATTTCGAATCACATATTTTTATATCAATTTAATTTTATAAGTAATTTTTAGATTATTTATTTTTTTTATAAGTTGGTTTTTTTTAAGGAGGATTTTTTTAAAAATAATAATAAATTTAATCAAAGTATTTTCAGACAGCAAATTTTACTTAAAGGGCTATTTTTTTTTTTTTTTTGTTAAAGCTTAATTAGTGTTATTTCCTTTCTCAACTCGTAAAGCATTTATTTTAGTAAAGTTTTAAATTTTTTATTACAATCATGTCTACTTTAATTCTTGAAATTAAGTTGAATTCTTCTAACTATCATTCTTGGAAAACTCATATATGCTTTATTTTTAGGTGTAAACATCTTTTATATGTAGCTACTAATCCTAAATCTAAACCAGGTTCATCTGCATCCAAAGATGAAATCGAAAAATGGAATCTCAAAAATGAGGAAGCCCTTGGCCTCATAGGTATCTCCATGTCACCTGAACTTTATGTTCACATTGGGACATGTACAACTACCTATGAAGCATGGAACAAATTCAAAACGATTTATGATAGTACAAATGAATCAAGAAAAATTCAAATTCAAGATCAACTTGAAGATTTGAGGTATTGTGATTTTAAATCTATAGATGAATTTTTATTGAAATTTGATGCTTTAAATAGTCAATTGGATGGTTTAGGAGTTAAATTAGATAATCTTAGATTAATTCATCTTATTCTTAAAAAGTGTCTTCCTAGACAATTTCAACAATTCATTACTAATATTCATGCTCAATTAGCTATTCCTTCTTTAGCTACTCAATTAAATTATGATATTTTTCGTGATTTATTAAGACAAGAAGAGGCTAAGTTAATTCAATTTGGTACTCTTAAGTCTAGTGAGCATGCCTTTTTGTCTAATCATAACCAAATTTTTAAACCTCATTCTAAACAACAACATTATAATTCCAAACCTCATTATAATAATGGCAATGATCCTAGAGAGTTTAACTCTTCTAAGAGACCACATTGCACTTATTGTAATAAGGATGGTCATTGGCAAAATACTTGTTTTAAAAAGAAAAATGAGAAAAAGCCTATGACTCAAAATAATCAACAATTTCATAACAATGGTAATCAATCTAGACGTGCTTTTACATGTAGTTTGAATGTTTCTAAACCTTTTTGAATGGGTTATTGATTTAGGTGCATCTCAACATGTTGCTTCACATAAAAAGTTTGTTTTTTAAATAACTTCACAAGTACTTTATTATTGGACTTGATCAACCCAATAATAGTGTACTTGTTTTACTCAAATATATTTGGAATATGAAAAAGGGATATTCATGTAGTCATGAATGCATGAATATTGTCTTCAATGACTTATTTATACTTAATAATACTTCACTTCATAATATGCAATTCCAATTATTCCATCACAATTTTTTTTTTAATATTAATTTTCATAACTTAAGGTGGCTTGATTTATGGCTTTTGATCTATTACAATATTTAAAACAAAGCTAGTGTTTCCTTCTCAACTACAATTATGTTGTTTTGAAAAAGGGAATTTGATATTTTATTGTGTCTCATTAATATGATATTGTGCCTTATTGGTCAATTTGTCTTTTTGATGGATTTATTTCATCTATATATTTTTGAAAATTAAAAGCTCATTGGAGTATTTGCCTTCTTGATGGATTTATTCCATCTATATATGTTTTGCAAGTTAATCACTTTATCAAGTCTCAACGGAGCCTTTACATATATTTTTTGTGCTAGTCACATTTGCGGTAATGTTGCATAGGGAGCCCTATCTATAATGAATCATTTATTTTTATCAAGTCTCAATGGAGTTTTTTTTGGGACCCATGGAAAATATTTCCATCCACTTTGATGGTATGCACTTACTTATTTTTTATGAACTTAGATCTATTTTCTAAATTGATGTGTTCAAGTTCTTGAAACCTTTATGTTTCATTATTTTATTGAAGGCAATATGGATTTTTTTAAACCATCTCTAGGACCAATTTTTTTAGAGTCCTTTATTATTAATCTTGATACAATTTCCCTTTACAATTCAATGATGTAGTGAGAGGAAACCTAGATCTATTATTGCTATGTCTATATATTGACATTTTATAATTTGGGCTATGCTTTCTTTCTATCTCAAGGTTTCATTAGAAGTAAAAATGATCCAAATTTATATATTAAGCATAGTGAAAATGATATTGTGATTTTTTCTTTAAAGGGTTATAATGATTCAGATTTAGGAGGTAATCCCAATGATGGGACATCCACTTGTGGTTATTGTTTCTTTGTTGGATCAGGTGCAATCTCATGGAATAGTAAGAAACAACAATCTACTTCTCTTTGTTCTACTGAAGTTGAATATAAAGGTTGTACAAATGCATCTAAAGAAGCACTATGGTTAAGAAGATTACTTGAAGACTTGGGTCTACCTCAAAAGGATCCTACTCCTTTATATTGTGATAATCAAAGTGCTATTGCTTTGGCAAAGAATCCAATTTTTCATGCAAGGACCAAGCACATTTCTCTTCAACATCACTTCATTAGAGAGAAAATTGAAGACAAGCAAATTTCTCTTTTGTATTGTAAAGGTGAAGATCAAGTTGTAGTATTCTCACCAAAGCTCTTTGTAAAGATAAATTTATATTTCATTGTAAAAATCTTGGATTACAACCCATTGAAGGGTTTGATGTAACCTCCCCAAGTAAAGCTTAAGGGGGGATGTTAGAAAATTAATCTTTACTTGGTAAAGGTTATTCTTTAATTGTAATTATTTATTAACTTGTAGGAATATTCCAAAGGAATCCCTACAAGTCTTTTGTCTTTTTTGTCATCTCACACATGTGTGAGGATGGCTTATTACTATTCTTTATTGGAATATTTGTGGCTCACCTCCTTAAGAGGTGACACATTACACACACATAGATGAATGGTGGCATTCATTGAGTTGGGAGTAACATTCTAACTCATCTTCTCACCTCTATTTATTAAGGTGTCTCTCCTCTCATTCTTCATATTCAAGCATGCAAGCTTAAGGCTTAAGTGCTCTCTCTCTCTCTTTATTATTATTCTTCAGGCATTTTGCCTCCATTCATAATGTTGGGGTTTTTTCTTATTTTTCCCTTATCAGGGTCTTGTGTCTCTCTTGCTTTGGTGGTGCTTGGTTTGGCTACTTCAATCTGTTGGTAATCTACTTTCCTTCAAAACAATGCTCTTTATTAATTACTTTCCATTGCTCTTTTTCTATTTCCTTTGAAATTATAGGCCCTACCGTTCATTCCCAAGAGGTGAATCAGATTTTGTTATTTACTACAACAATTAACTCGGTATATCCATGTACCCATGTTGCTGCTGCCTCTAAATGTTCTTTCAGATAATAGAGTAATGCAAGAAAGAACTCTCAAACCTTGAGTTAAGTATTTATGCTAATCAGCTGTCCTTATGCAATTTAAAAGATGGCAGAGCCTTTAAATAAGAATCATAACATAAATAATCATGTGATATTACTCTAATATCAAGCACAGAGACATTAAAGAGTAGCTGAGAAATATAGAAGATTTTTTCAAGTAAATATCCTAGAACATGTAAACTACAAATAACTTCATATAGAATTTTCAATGTATGGCATTAAAGTCAACAATTGAAGCAGACGAGGGTTAGAGAGACAAAAGAATTAGACACTTAATTCCTACTGCCAAATCAAAAAGAAAAAGCATGGCAGTTTTTTACAATTTGGAGATTTTTTGATGCAATGGTTAAAACAGGTAACCTCGTATAAGAAAATTTAAAATCTGATTTGCTACAGATCCAAGATATCAGAGTAATACTTGAATTAATGTCATACGCAAAGTGCATTCTTATCCATTCTTTAAAATTGCCATTTAGCAATACATTATATGCATCCATTTACAGAAAAAATATCTATTTCCTTCACAGACAATTTCATTTTCTTTATTATAACTGAGGTGGCACACATGATAGTCTTGGAAGGATTAATTCCTAGACAATTGTTATCTTAAATACCATTAGTTTATCCCATTCCATTTAATAGAGCATAACAAGCCTTGACAACACAGATATCTATCAAGCATGACTCTCTTCAAGAGATGCATTTCTTCATACTTCCTTTATCTGTAGCTATTTTTCATTTCTATTCCATATCCAAATCCCAATTTACTCTACGCTCCCAATTTACAAGCACGTATCCATTTGCTTTCCATTATTGATTCATACAAATGCAAATTCTTCAGCCAAAAAACTTAGAATTTTTTATATCTTTCCACCCCTCTTTCTAGAATCACCTTCATGTCCATTCCTAGAAATCATCCTTAATCCCATTTATTTTTCCGATGCTCAATGCCCCCAATTCATTTCACTCTATTCCATTTACCTTCCATTATAACTTATAAGGGTCCAAACAGCATACAAATGCTTAATCCAAGAAATGTCATCAAGAGAAGGCAAATGTTAACAAAGGATATCGAAATACATAAAACATGTTTAAAGTTAAACCTTAGAATGATCCAACCAAACAATAGATATCATTTATTACATACTTTTTCAACACATAATAAGTAAAGCCCTAAATGTATGATGTACGCCAATTTTTTGAATAAATTGTTAGAACAAATGTGGACAACATTCAGAGAAGTTACTAGTATGATGTTTAACTGTTTTTTATGAAATTGTTAGATAACGTAGAGAACATAATGAAGGAGGTATACATTAATGAAGGATATCAAAATACATAAAACATGTATACACCTTAGAATAAGGAAGTATACATTACTATTTCTGAAGAAATTGTTAGAAAATGTAGAGAGTGTCAGGAGGACGGTACAAGTACTCTACATAGGGTTTTCTTGTACAACAATCTCTCAAAAAGATGGAAGTGAAAGATTAAATAGTCTAGATGAATATGTGTCAAACAATCTGAGAGTGAAAATTACATGAAATGACACCTCCCATTGGAGTTACAATTACGGAAAGAGAAAAAAAATCTAGAAAAGGTGACATTGTTATGAACAATATGTCAAGCCATGATATCTTATGAAACCATAAGGCACATACTTACAGTGAGTAAAGGTGTAAGATGAATCATAAGAGCGGGGGAAAAAGAATAAGAAAACAAAAATATCATAGCATACCTAACCAAATACAAATAACAGGACCCTATGCACTAGATCAATAGAAAGAACATTTCTGAACATAGAAATTGAGATTTCTAAAGGTAATATAAATTGGAAACTGCTTATAGCAATATGAGAAGAAATATGCTTCAGCCAGTTCAAAATGCATTCGATATATCATAATTTTAGGGAAGGGGAGATGTAAACCACCAGTTTATAAGAGTTAAATACAACAAGCTTCAACTGAAAACTTATAAGACAGTGGGGTTATTTTGTTCACTAAAAGTTTTCTAGAATATTTTAAATTTTAAGTGTACACATAGCCTTGAAAAACCTTATTTTAAATTGCTTGAATAAATTAATGAATCACGGAGTTGTAACATTATCATAAAAAATGAATCAGAGGATACTAATTAAGCTTCTTCCTAAAGGGTTGTTGAACAACACGACAAATTATCATTAATTTATGTCTGTAATAGTGGAAGGCAGATATAACTATATTAATTAACAGCCATGTTCAACTGTCCAATGTCACAAATAAGACTAGACTAATTGCCTCAAGAGGTGTGAAAGAAGCAACCATCTTTGTATATTTGATTTATTCTTAAGAACACCAAATGGAATTTATTCATATATGGTTATCTATGGCCTTATAAAACAAAAGATAGAAATGAATTGGAGAAAGTAAAGATCATATTAAAAAAGGTGAAAGAACAGTTAATATATTTCAGAATCATGTGCTAAGGCTCTGCATTTCATTTTGACAAGTATTAGGATTTAGCTTTGGGCAATGCTGCTTTGTGTTTATCTTAGAGGGCTGACATTTCTAATATTCAATAAGTTGCAGTTTGGACATTTTGGTGGAATCACATATGGTGTAAATTTAAACCAAAGCTTAAAAATAATTCTAGTTTGTTCAAGAAGGTTTGCAAAACAATTTCCAGTAGAACATTATTATTTCACCTGCGCAATTTAAAGCCAGCATGATAGCTATTTATATGCTAAAATAGACTATTGCTTGAAAATGAGATTAAGGGTTCCATGTGTCTGCTATTCACTTTGGTTCACATGCTTAAAAAACTCACTTTCTATTCAGACTTAAATTGTAAAGTTTTAGCTTCTTTAAATTTAAGATTTCTTTTTCTTTAAATCAATCAATCTTTGAACAGCTAGCAGAAATGCTTTTATCTGTGTTTCATCACATTCACATTACTAATCATACATTTTAATGCAAGGTTGGCAGCAATGGCACAGCTTATATTTGCAGTCTTTGCAATGATAATGTGTAATGCAGGGAGGGATGGAGAAGTACCAATGGAAATGCCATTTCAAAAATGAAATTCCGGGAAGTCACAGTGCAGCAAGGACCAATATTCTAATTTATTAAGAGAGCAATACCAATGTGGCTTAGGTGGAACCTATTGCATGTGCCTCGTGTACCAGCCATCACCCCTCAGATATGCTTGCTCTAGTCCTCAATGCAGAACCTGGGGCCTTAGAAGGTTAATCATGGCAGCAGTGATGTCAAAGGATAAATGTTTCTTTATTTATGGAAATGCAAGGCCCATTGAGATCTTTCTCAGACTCAATGAATGGGTGTTGGTAACTGCACTCGGTGGAATTTTGCCTGCCATGGCTTCTTCTGCTAGTTGTTGTTGATGACGTATGTCCTTATGTATTGTTAGCTTTGGTCTTAGATAGGATTGTCATATGGATGTCTATGGAAGCCTGCTCCACCCATTTATGGGTTGTTTATATAGGTATGTTGCTTCTGTTTTTGGTCATGTTGCTCTGTTGTCTTTTGGGCTGGGGCCCCTTAATAGATCCCCAAAATATTTATCTAAAAAATACACCTCTACAATGGCTATAATAGAGCACCTATAATCTGGGAAACAAACGGACATCTGGAAGTTTAGCTCAATTTTGAGGAATGGCAATTGAATGAAAAAAAAAACATGTTTACAGGAAAAGGGTATTGTCATTGCCCACAAAGTACCAAGGGGCATGGTCATGTCCTTGTAGAACTCTTACCATCCCTATCCCCAACAAAGAGATTTAAACATGGTCCAGCCATCCCAAAGGAAGCACCTAGCCAATCTACCTACCCAAAAGGGAAATCTATGAGTTGTCCAAGGACCCATTGTCCCTCCATAATAATTTATCTCACATTGAACTTTGCAATTTTCATCCATGCTTAGCTACCTCAGACAGTATTTGCTACACATCTCTCCAACACAACCTACAAAGTGAAACCCATAAGCAAATAGGAACATAGTTTGACCCTTATCGTTAATGAAAGTATATGAGTACAATGGTTTGATTGAGATGAGCATTGCATCAGCGTATTTCATTTTATATGTTAACAAGCAAACAAAAATAAAAGATGAACAACACAATATATCCATATATTCTGTGTTCAAAGCTCATGCAGAGAGTCCAGAGTCCAGACTATATCAATATTTAACTAAACTCTGTATAGCTGCTAGCATGGTTATCTAATTATCTTGAACATAATAAAATATCATACTAGGTGGTTATCTCTAGCACTAGAATTTAGATCAATGCTAGGTGGATATAGCTGTTGTGCCCTGTACCATCTTCTGTATCTCAAAAATAAGTCCCATCATCATCAAAACTTGGAGAAATTTAGGTTTTCTTGGAGAAATTTAGGTTTTCTTGGAAAATTAAACAAAAGCAAGGAAGGTAATTGTGCACTGAAATTCAAAGAACAATTTCCACAAAAATAAGTCCCATGGTTATCTAATTATCTTGAACATAATAAAATATCAATACTAGGTGGTTATCTCTAGCATTAGAATTTAGATCAATACTAGGTGGATACAGCTGTTGTGCCCTGCACCATCTTCTGTATCTCAAAAATAAGTCCCATCATCATCAAAACTTGGAGAAATTTAGGTTTTCTTGGAAAATTAAACAAAAGCAAGGCAGGTAATTGTGCACTGAAATTCAAAGGATGATTGTAGTACAACTGGTAAACATCTCGATCTGAACATAATATAGACTAACCTGTCACATTTATATTTATTCTCGCCATCCAATATTTCAGGAGCTGTGAACCGCGCAAGTGCATCTTGAAGAGATTCAATGTTGCCTTCTATCTCCACATTCAGGTCCATCATGCGATCATACCTCTCAGATATGTATTGGCATTTCAAACACTTTATCTGCAGTACCAAAAAAAAGCAATACATCGCATTTTACATCTAAATGCCTTAAATTTTTCTGGTAGTTTTGTCCTAAACATTTTCTACAAGAAAGAATAACAATTCATGCAAAGAAATGTTGTTCTCATTTGTTAACCACTGAAACATAATTTCAAAAGAACCCTTAGAGATTCAAGTGTCATTACTTTTGACTGAAGATAGCCCCCAAATGTCTGTTGGATAAGTGTTGTATCTTGCAATAGTGGATCAACTGCCCTCCCTCCATCAGCTTCAGCAAGACACACTGATTGCATTGCATCAATGGCAAACCTGGCAATAGAAACCATATAGATCATCTAAAAATATGCAGCAAGGATTTACAGAAACAATTTCCAGAAACAAAATGACAAAGGACCAAAACAAAAATCAGCATAACCATGATGAAAATATATAAAAGTAGAAAAAAAGTAAAAAGCCCAGGAGACAAATGGGATCTGGCTGAGCCCTGACAAGCCATTGTAAACACTGGCATCTTAAAACTCAGTTTACCTTAAAAATTCATGAGCATCCTCTTCTTTCCCATACCCAAGGTGGTTGCCAATGTTCTGTATTTGTGATAATATTCTGATGGGTGAAATAGGACCCTTTCCATCCCTCATCCTGGAAGCAAGGTGCTGAAGCTCACACATGAAGCACCAATCATTTCTCTCACTTCTCTGACCTGAATTCAACAACATACCAAATGACGATCCTGTGAATATTCATAAGATCAAATGGCTAATATACAGAAGTACAAATTTCACCTAAAATCAACATATATGAATGACCTGATGGAGAAAAGTTAACATACAATTTTTTGAATGAGATCCTTGGAGTAGATATGCAACAACAGGCCTTGTAAATATCAGACATTGTAGCACGACATTGGCATAGCAGCTGGATAAAGTCACATGAAAAGTCACTCATATGTAGATTGTTAGAAATAAATCGTTCATTTTGATTTAAGATGTACCACATAGGCATAGCAGGTAGATGAAGTCACCTGAAAAATTATTCAAATTAAGATTGCAGGGAATAAACAGTTTGCTTTGATATATAAAGCTCGTCTATGAGTGAAAGAAAGCACCAAAACCAATTAATAACTTCCTTGCATGTGGTGGTCTAATTGACTCATCAAGAGTGAAAAAAAAGCTCTCCAGCAAAATCAAATTGTAAGCTGCATATATTATTCCCATATCGGAAGTTGCATGAAGTAGAAATTTGTGCCAATCTTAGAAAGTCAATAAAAAGGAAATTTTGCACAAATAACAATTTGAGCTGAAATCTCAAATCCCTGATCATTGCTGAATCATAAAATGAAAATCTTAACAAAGGTAAGAACAAAGTGGTGTGCGTACAATTCAGGCACATAGTTGAAATGCCTACACTTGATTATCAAGTAAATATATTATCAGAATTTACTTGTGCCTCAAGCAGTATGAAAACACATCCCCTTATGATATTCCTTGGGAACAAAAGACAAAAAAATATCTCTAATAATTCATGGCCTTGAGAAATACAAATTAAAGTAACATCAACCATCAAGCGAAACACAGACTAGTCACTGAGGTAATCCAATACAACTGTATAGGCCGAAACCTCAATTCAACATGCAAAGGTTTTTTGCATTTCTGTTTCATGTTACATTCAATCATTTTCAAAAGTATTTGCATTTCACAACCATTTTTCATTCCACAATCCAAACTCCACAACTGTGCTTTGCATTCAAGTACATCAGTATCAATCATGTTTTAATTAAAATTTTGCTGCACATCACAAATATCATTTGTTTTGTTGGTTAGAGAACTTCTATACAAACCCGCACAAGAAACAGCAATGTTCATTATGTGTGCATTTATTTGGGTTCAGATGACTCAATTTCATTTACATTAGAGCTATAGTTATGTGATGGTGCATCTTGTAAACAGTGTAATTGTTAAACAGGAAGCAAAATCCATTTTCTGTTAGGTACCATGGCAGGACTACTTATTACAGTGTTAACAAATAGTACATACTACATCATACTCCATGCTGGCTTTTCATTTTAAAGCAGTGTTCCACGGCCCTGGGGGACGGGGAAACGGGGGGACGGGGAAACGCGTTTCGGAGACGGGGGGACAAAGGGCCTAAGTTTGGGGACGGCGGGGAGACGGCGGGGGGACGGCGGCGGCAGGGTGGTGGGGTGGTGGTGCTGATATAGTTATAAATATACTTATAGTACTTGAAAAACTAGTTTTGAAAGGATGTATAACAATATAATATAAGAATTACATTTCAAATGAAACTATAGGAAATTACTCAAATTACTAATTAGTAAAATTATAACATAGCAAAATTTGAAATACTAAATCTAAATACGAAGATATCTTGAATGCTAATTGCTAAATAAAATTTGACAAATGAAATTGTTTTTGTAAAATTGAAGGTAATTAGTGGAGAGTACCTAGAAAATCAAATGAATTCAATGGGAGTTTGT
>VDFB02236720.1:0-11926 GCA_007258455.2 Sequoia sempervirens
TCTCATTTTGTACAAAAGCCCATTGAGGAGTTGAGATGTTTTACTTTTTAAAGCTATCTACCCCCTTTCCCTTGGTGGCATGTCTTTTGGGAACATTGATGTAGAGTTACTCCCCAATGTGCTTGTACTAAGGAGACAATGTAGCCATTTGGAATAAGTGGGTGTCAAGGAAGTTTTCATTCACGCCGTTAGGTGGTTCTCTTGATTTGCTATTACGTGACTCTTCCTTGGTCATACAGTGATAGTGAATGTGAAATCTTGAAGTAATAACAACCATCTACTTACCCAACCTTGTATAATTGGTTTGTTTACTAGGTATATTAATGCTTGATGATCCACGTAGAATGTAAAGAGTGTTACCAGGAGGTAGTGTTGATTTTTTTATACTAAACAAAACATTCCTAACACTTCCCTCTTTGTAGTAATGTAGCTACGCTTGACATTTGATAGTAGTCAAATGGCAAAGAAAATGGAATGATTGAGTCCTTGAGGCCCAACTTGCGCCAATGTTGCTCAATTGTGAAATTTGATGCATCTACATCTATGTTGCTGAATCGCTTGAAATTTAGTCCAATTCCAAGTACGAAACATCCTGGAATTGGGTGAAATATACCGAGCCAATTTTTTCAATTTTTCAATTGCAAGTTACAATGAACAAGCACCCATTAAGGTTAGCTCATAAACCAAAACGATGCTGAAAGCAACTCTAACCAGAATGTACACCAGAATCCCGATGTGGGCAAGGTGTGAGCATTGGTCAGAGGATCTTAAAGGAAATGCTGAAACAAGAACTCTAACCAAGAAATGCGTCGGCGAACGACGGGCATATGGTCAGAGGATCCCTATCTATTGCAATACTGGAAATAAACTCAACACCAACTATGTGCTACTCAATCCATGATGGATAAGAGGCGACCATATGGCGGGGACTTATGAAATTACAATGCAAAGCAAGTAAATAGGCGGCAAGCCAGCCTCTTCCACTTATTCAGTGGGAAGTTACAAACATAAGATTAACAGAAATAAGAAAGATGCTGACAGTACTACTGTTCAGCTTACAATATTAGAAATTTATCTGTTAAGCACAAGATAAGAGAGTCTTCAATGTTGCAACAATGTGTAATGCTATCCTTAATCCTCTCAATGCCTTTCCTTCCAAACCCAACTCAAATGATGTATTTTATGCACGCTGTTATGACAGAGTAAGGACTGAAAACTATTAACCAGCAATACAGTGATTCAATGATATGCTCACAAAACACTCACCACTCACCCAAAATGCATGAAAACTGATGCAAACTACTCCTATGATGAAGGCGCCTATGATGAAGACACAAAACAGACCCCAAATGCTGCTATTTATTTTCTGCACAAATCCCAAGGCAACAAGAATGGTACGGCTTTATGAGGGGCGATTTTCTTCCCAAAATTCAAGTTCTTCAAAATAAATTCTGTAAATTGGTGCAAAGGGGCGCCCACCCTAGACAAGAAGAAAGGAACAACACTCAGAATGATATCTTTTTGTATTTTTGAAATATGAGTGAAAACTACAATCAACTATGTTCTCAGCAACTCCAGAAATTAACATGAAAAATGCAAATAACTGAACTACAATTGCAACTAGCTCACTACAAAGCAATTCTCACTACAAAATTCACTCAAAACAAGCAAACCTCTCCACTAGGTGCTGTCTCACAAGCACGAAGTTGAGCCTAGCTAGGAGGCATTCATTCCTCGAAGCAATCCTCTCACCATTTTGGCAGCATAACTTTACTCAAGATGTTGGATGATACAAATGAAGACCAAGACCTCCTTTTATAACTTTGTGAAGGCTCACCAGAAGCTTCTAGAAACCCTGCTTTTCAAATTTAAAGTAACTCCTTTTCCCTCCAAGGATGGCGTACCTTTTTTCAAAGCAATTTGACTTTTTAATTTAAAATGATTTTCTCCTCAAGATGGCGTCCTTTTCAAACATTGATTTTTGGACTTAAGAATATAATAAAATGACTCCATGAAGCGCCACCCCTCAAAGACCCTCTTTTAAAAACAACATAAGTTCAATCACTAGGCTAAGGGGGGGTCAACAGCAAAATATAACATTAGAATGTGACTTTATTAAAATAATTCAACTTATCTCTCCAAACGTGCCCCAAAGCCAAAGTTGAGCAATCCAACTGAACATACTGAAGTAGAAGGCCAATCGTGCTGAACCCAACAGGACCACTGCCAGAAATAGAATTTACTAAAAATAGTAAATTCGTGAAAGTGCTCAGAATGCCAAGAAGAACACACCACCAAAAAGCTCACGAAAAACCTAGAAGGAATCCGCAGTTCAATCACCAATCCGTGAGCACAAGAAACCACCAACCAAGAAACCCTAATTTCACCACCGAGAAGCCTACGGGTCTCCAAAATAGGCCAACGGTCAATCAGAAGGAGTCATGTTCGAGAAGGGGACATTACAGTCCGCCCTCCCCAAGATTGCTTGTCCTCAAGCAAACGCAAACCCAGATGCTGCAGAATCTCCTCATTTTCCCAAGTCGCATCCTCCATGGGCAAGTTCTTCCACTTCACCAAATACTCTCTGATTGTTCTTTTCCTCAAAGAATGCTCTCTGGAATCAAGAATCTCCTCAGGAATCAGAACTAACTGTCCTTCTTCATCCAAAGGTGGCAACTGTTATGAAGCAATAACGTTGTGTCCAAGTGCCTTCTTGAGGCGAGACACGTGGAAGACATTGTGCACTTTGCTACTTGAAGGTAGCTCCAACTCATATGCTATTGCTCCCACCTTTCTGATAACCTTGAACGGCCCATAGAAGCGAGGCTTAAGCTTCTCAGCTCCACTCTTCTTGAGAGTAGACTGTTTGTAAGGCTGTAGTCGAAGATAAACCAAATCTCCAACCTCAAAAGAGCGCTCAACACGCCGCTGATCAGCGTACATCTTTTGCTGATTCTGTGCAATCTGCAGATTGTTCTTCAAGGATTTCAAGATATCTTGACTCTGTTGTAACATATCCTTGGCTTGAGGGGCTTTGCTATCACCAAACACCAAATCAGCAAAGCTAGGGGCCTCATAACCATAAAGAGCCATGAAAGGTGACATCCTTATTGACATGTGAAAAGAAGAATTGTAGCAATACTCGCCTAAGTGAAGCCATTTCACCCATGCTCTTTGCTGTTCTGAAACATAGTTCCTCAAATAACCTTCCAACCACTTGTTTACTATCTCTGTTTGCCCATCAGTTTGAGGGTGATAACTAGTGCTTGGAGTAAGCACTGTACCACTCATTCTGAAGACCTCTTGCCAAAAGGTGCTTAGGAACTTGCTGTCCCTATCACTCACAATGTTTCTTGGCAACCCATGCAATCTAAACACCTCATGAAAAAACAAATCTGCAACTTGAGCTGCCGAAAAAGAGCTGGTAATGGCAAAGAAATGAGCGAATTTTGTCAATCTATCTACGACAACATAGATACAATCTCTTCCTTGAACTTTGGGTAAACCAGTGATGAAGTCCATTGAGATGCTTTCCCATTTTTGATTGGGAATGGGAAGAGGTTGCAGCAGACCAGCCGGTAGTGTATGCTCATTTTTATTCATCTGACAAGTAAGGACACTCCTGAATGTAACGTTGAACTTCTCCTTTCAACCCTTTGCAAGAAAATCTTTCTCGGATCTGCCTATATGTCTTGAAGAATCCTTGATGACCAGCAAGTGGTATGTCATGAAATGTCAACAAAATCTTCTTTTTGAGCTTAGAATCAGCCACCAAAAAGATTCTCCCCTTGTAGTGTATGAGCCCTTCAACCACCTTGTACCTTTCGTCATGAAAAATACCCTCCATAATGCTGGTTGCAAACTGATCTTTGGCATAATCAGCAAGCAACATGTTCTTCCAATCAGCAGTAAGCTCACATAATGAGCTCAAATGAGGTCTTCTGGATAACGCATCAGCCACTATGTTGTTTTTGCCTTTGACATACTCAATGTCAAAATCGTAAGTTTGAAGCTTACTCACCCACTTCTGTTGCCTCTCGTTCAAATCTTTCTGATGCATGAAATGCTTGAGACTGTTGTGATCAGTCTTGACCACAAACTTGCTCCCCACCAAATACTATCTGAACTTGGCTAATGCATGCATGATTGCAAGCATTTCCTTGTCATAGATAGAGTAGGTCCTCTCAACTCCTCTTAATTTTCTGCTCTCAAACACGATGGGATGCTTATCTTGCATTAAAACAGCCCCAACACCTTCACCGGATGCATCACACTGTAGCTCGAAGGGCTTGGAAAAATCTGGAATAGCAAGAACAGGACAAGAACTCATTATCTTCTCGAACTTCTCAAAAGTACTCTGTGCCTTTTCTGACCAGCAAAAGGCCCCTTTCTTTGTGAGGTCAGTAAGAGGAGCAGCATTCTGAGAGTAACCCTTCACAAACCTTCTGTAAAATCCACAAAGGCCCCGGAACGCTGCGGTCGGGTTGCTGGGGAGCGATGTGACGCCGTTGTGCGGATAAAGCAGGCAGCGGGCCGCTGGAGCGAACAAAGGGTAAAAGAGCGACTCAACTGAAACAATTCATTGGATTGCTGGGGCAAAGACTCCGGGACGAGTTCGGCGCCGGTGGCGAGGATCAATTCTTTCGGTCTTTGTGAAATCGAATGTCATCAAAAATTATCGACACTCAAACTACTTGGGAAGACTCGTTTCGCCGGACCCGGAGGAACATTGATAAACTAAAATGGCATGACTAAGAACTCCAGTGAACCATAGCCGGGGCTGTCGAAGGGCATCTTCTCCCGTCGAGGAACCCTCTCGGCGTTGAGTCGACCAGTGACCCGACACTCAGGAATATCGCCGAAAAGACGGCTCATCGTGACTCATCCTTATCGCCGGAACCGGATCATAGGACGCGTCGTGGCTGGATTCAAAACCGCGATCAATCAACATATCAGAATGATTTTCATCCATATTCTCGGAAGTGGCAAAGGACTCTGCGCGGTGAATGAAACCATCCAGGCTCCTATGTTCGCGTCTGTCGCGGTGCGGGTGGCGGGTTGCGGGTGCGAAGCAGCGGCGGGCTCTATGACATGTTATGAACCTCGATTAGGAGGCGGTCCAAGAGGTAAATCACAAACACTTTACTCTTCTTGGTGAGTAAAGACTGAATATCTGGAGGATAATCTCTCTTTGTCTCAACTGGACTAGCTGGAAGAATCATACACTCCGTAGCCCACTCCACTTGGTCATGACGTATCAACCTTGCCATTCTCTTGAATGACACAATCCGAGGACCACCATTAGACATTCCTCTTAACACCACCTTCTTTCCATCGGATTGAAATTTGATTTCCATGGTTTGCAGATTTAAAGAGATCTCTCCTAGAGATCGCAGCCACTGAATGCCAAGGACAGCATCCGTATCTCCTATATTAACCACATAGAAGTCATCCTTGACTTTGTAATTGCCCAATTGCATGGACATGTTTGGAATCTTCTTGGTGCATGAGATGTGAAACCCATCAGCAACCATAACTCTGAAACCTTCAAAATCTTCAGTTTGCAGCCCCTTCTTTGCCACCACAACTTCATCAATGAAGTTATGTGTTGCCCCAGTATCAATCAGAGCAATGATTCGCTGCCCTTTAATCATCCCTCGAACTTTGAAGGACTCATTCTTTTGAAAGCTTGAAAGTTGAGCCAATGTACCTCCACTTCCCTTTTCGCTTTCGGACTCTTCTGGAGCTCTTTCTTCTTCGCTGACCTCAAAATCAGTTTGCTGATCAGAAAAATCAGAATTGCTTTCTTCAGCTGTATAGAATTCAATTTGATGGATTTTGGATCCTTTTGGGCAAACATGATCTTGGGACCATTTTTCCCAACAACGGAAACATAACCCCTTTCTTCGGAGTTCATTGATAGTCTCTGGATCCAATCTTGTGCCATGAGGTTTCTGCTGTTTGAACTCCTTATGGTGAGGTCTTTGATGAGGCTTTTTCCCTCTATCCCCTTTGTGAAATGAAGGCTTGGAATGGAATTTTGCTTTGGGAACAGCCCACTCCATGTTTCTTCCTTTCTTCATTGCCTCCTGTAGGGAGGGTGGATCAAAAGCTTTAATCCAACCCTTGAGTGGCTCCATCAATCCTTCGCTGAAAAGGATCACCAATCTTCTCTCCGTGATTCCAGTGACCATTACTGAAAGTCTTTGAAATTCAGCTATGTAGGCATCAACTGTGCCATACTGCCTCAACTGTGCCAACTCCCTGAAATGCACCTCTGGGTCCTTCTTCTCAAATCTCTCAATGAGTCTATTGGTGAACTCATCGTAGGTAGTGATAGACCCATGACCTAAGGTGACTAGGCCATGGTACCACCACTCATGCGCCACCCCATCTGGGTGTAGCGTAGCGAACTTAATCGCTTCTTCTTCAGCCATTGGTCTAAGAGCCAGATAGTTGTCTAGCTTCTGTATCCAAGCTCGAGCAGAACTATTATCACTTCCATCAAAGTGGGGAAGCATAACCTTGTTGATGGCTTGATACAAGTCTCCTTGTACTGGTGTTCTCCTTTGATCATAATTTCTCCCTTTTCCTCTATTCTTCCTCCTAAACTCCATGTAATCGTTGAAGGACATGTCTAGTTTGACTTCATCAGGAAGAGTTTCATATTCAGTACGGCCTATCCTCAACTGCTCCAAAGTTGAAGCATTTTCTTCGGGATCTGGATGTGAGTTTGCTGGTGCCAAAAACGTGGGTTTGAATGGTCTAGCAGAGATGTATGTGCTGCTTGTTGAAGGTTGGACAACATGTCCATTATGCTGGTTGGAAGCACTATGCTCACCGGCATGCCCTGTATTGTTTTGTGGAGTACTCTAACCCAATCTCCCCAACATGAGAGAAACCATATCCAACAAAGCATCCATCTTCTTATCGAACCCTGGACCTGGATTGGCCGAATTATCTATACCTTTCCCACTGTCACCTCTGTTGCCAGAACTTCTTTCATTGCCACCAAAAATCCTTTCATTTCTTTCATTGCCACCTAAAGTCCTTTCATTATCCCCCATTTTTGTTTCCTGTGAAGGCTCCCAATTAGCCCTCAAAACCTCTGATACTGTCTGACCTTCTGGAACCTGATACAACTGTTTTTGAACGGTATCTCTCTTGTATACCCTTTCCAAGTACCTCTGCTCTCTGTCACTCATAGAAGGTTGTTTTCACAGGATGGCAGGATGCATGGCTCTGATACCACTGAAATATACCGAGCCAATTTTTTCAATTTTTCAATTGCAAGTTACAATGAACAAGCACCCGTTAAGGTTAGCTCATAAACCAAAACAATGCTTAAAGCAACTCTAACCAGAATGTACACCAGGATTCCGATGTGGGCAAGGTGTGAGCATTGGTCAGAGGATCTTAAAGGAAATGCTGAAACAAGAACTCTAACCAAGAAATGCGTCGGCGAACGAAGGGCATATGGTCAGAGGATCCCTATCTATTGCAATACTGGAAATAAACTCAACACCAAGTATGTGCTACTCAATCCATGATGGATAAGAGGCGACCATATAGCGGGGACTTATGAAATTACAATGCAAAGCAAGTAAATAGGCGGCAAGCCAACCTCTTCCACTTATTCAGTGGGCAGTTACAAACATAAGATTAACAGAAATAAGAAAGATGTTGACAGTACTACTATTCAGCTTACAATATCAGAAATTTATCTGTTAAGCACAAGATAAGAGAGTCTTCAATGTTGTAACAATGTGTAATGCTATCCTTAATCCTCTCAATGCCTTTCCTTCCAAACCCAACTCAAATGATGTATTTTATGCACGCTGTTATGACAGAGTAAGGACTGAAAACTGTTAACCAGCAATACAGTGATTCAATGATATGCTCACAAAACACTCACCACTCACCCAAAATGCATGAAAATTGATGCAAACTACTCCTATGATGAAGGCGCCTATGATGAAGACACAAAACAGACCCCAAATGCTGCTATTTATTTTCTGCACAAATCCCAAGGCAACAAGAATGGTACGGCTTTATGAGGGGTGATTTTCTTCCCAAAATTCAAGTTCTTCAAAATAAATTCTGTAAATTGGTGCAAAGGGGCGCCCACCCTAGACAAGAAGAAAGGAACAACACCCAAAACGATATCTTTTTGTATTTTTGAAATATGAATGAAAACTACAATCAGCTATGTTCTCAGCAACTCCAGAAATTAACATGAAAAATGCAAATAACTGAACTACAATTGCAACTAACTCACTACAAAGCAATCCTCACTACAAAATTCACTCAAAACAAGCAAACCTCTCCACTAGGTGCTGTCTCACAAGCACGAAGTTGAGCCTAGCTAGGAGGCATTCATTCCTCGAAGCAATCCTCTCACCATTTTGGCAGCATAACTTTACTCAAGATGTTGGATGATACAAATGAAGACCAAGACCTCCTTTTATAACTTTGTGAAGGCTCACCAGAAGCTTCTAGAAACCTTGCTTTTCAAATTTAAAGTAACTCCTTTTCCCTCCAAGGATGGCGTCCCTTTGTCTTGAAGCAATTTTGACTTTTTAATTTAAAATAATCTTTCACCAAGGATGGGCGTACCTTTTCAAACATTGATTTTGGACTAAATAATATAATAAAATGTCTCCATGAAGCGCCACCCCTCAAGGACCCTCTTTTAAAAACATAAGTTCAATCACTAGGCTAAGGGGGGTCAACAGCAAAATATAATATTAGAATGTGACTTTATTAAAATAATTCAACTTATCTCTCCAAACGTGCCCAAAAGCCAAAGTTGAGCAATCCAACTGAACATACTGAAGTAGAAGGTCAATCGTGCCGAACCCAACAGGACCACATCCAGAAATAGAATTTACTAAAAATAGTAAATTCGTGAAAGTGCTCAGAATGCCAAGAACACACCACGGAAAAGCTCACGAAAAAACTAGAAGGAATCCGTAGTTCAATCACCAATCCGTGAGCACAAGAAACCACCAACCAAGAAACCCTAATTTCACCACCAAGAAGCCTACGGGTCTCCAGAATAGGCCAATGGTCAATCAGAAGGAGTCATGTTCGAGAAGGAGACATTACATTGGGTTCTACATGGAATCAGTATAGAATCGTATAGGGTTTGGAATTTTTGTCCCCACCTCTAAAAAACCTTAAAAAACATTCTTTACTCCCGAAAATTAAAAATCCTAACCTTAACCTTGGTCTGCATTATGCATAAAAACTTCGTTTTGTTTCAGGCGAATCTATGAATTGAGAAATGATATTTTAGTTGTTGGCATTTCATTGATATTTATTTTATATTTACCAAAATCTATGAATTGAAAACCAATGACAAGAATAAGAATAAGCAACGCCAAAAAACCCTTTGTGTCCAGTAAGTCTGAGAAAGCTAGTGAGTCAAGCATCTAACCTACTCAATTGGTAATCATAATTCCCCCCACCCATAATAGTTTCATTTATATTTAATATATAGTTTTAAATAATTTAATAATTAATATTATAAAATAGTTTTAAAATTTAAATCATTATGTTCTATATTAGCATATTGTTTATTAAACTATATATTAATAATTATTTAATAAAATTATAAATTATGAATAATACTAAATTTAAAAATTAAATAGTATTATTAAATATAAATATATTTATTTTTAATTTATAATGTATCTATTTAATTTGTAATATATAATTAATTTATTTAATTTTAGATATACATATTTATGATTTTTATATGTTTTTTGTATGGACGTAGCTAGACCCCTAATATTTTTTGCTATATTGGCTTATCGTAGCCATGTACCCGATTTTGATTCCTATTTTGATTTGGCAACTTAGATCTACATGGACATGAAACTCTTTGTTTTAGTTTGGATGTACCTTTAATTTGTTGAATGTGTTCTCTTGTTCTTTTGTCCATGTAAATGTTATTCCCTTGTTCGTGAGCATGTCTAGTGGATATGATATTTGGGATAAATAATTTATAAATAGTCAGTAATTACCCACATGGCCTAGGAATGATTTAACTCCAGTGATATCCTTTGGTGCTTCCATTTGTGCGATCACTCTTATTTTATCGAGATCAGTTTTCAACCCCACTTTACAAACTATGTGCCCAACAATGTTTCCTTTTGGCACCATGAACCAGCATTTTTGTGGGTTTAAGGCTAACTATGTGGATCTGCATCGTTCCATGCACTTGGCAACAACTTTCAATTGAGTTTCTTGGTCACTATAGATTGACTAGTCATCCAAGAATGCTTTGAAGTTTCCTACCGACATCTTGTCAAAGATGTGGAGGATTATTATGTGGAAAGTAATTGGAGCATTTCATAATCCGAATGGCATTTTATTGTATGCATAAACTCCATCTTCTACCACAAAGGTGGTTTTCAACTCATCTTCTTCATCTATACTTATTTGGCGTATTCAAAGAAGTTATCCCTAAAGAAGTAAATTTCATGGCCTACGACTTCCTCAAGAATTGAATCACTGAAGGGAATCGGAAGTGGATCCTTGATAGTAACTGCATTAAGACTTATAAAATCCACACATATCCGGATTTGTACAAATTCCTTTTGAGTGATATAACAATTGGAGACACCTAGTTGCTTGTTACTACCTTGAAGATTATACTTGCTTCCAACATTTTCTTTATTTCTTCCTGGAATTTTGCCACATAATTCTTGTTCATCTTGTATGGTATTTTTCGTACAGGTGGTGCTCCTAGTACCAAGGGGATTCTATGCACACACAGGTCTAGCAATATTCCTTTCAAATCTTTATATGTCCATGCAAAAGTATCTTTATACTCAAGAAAAAATTTAAATGCAACAACCTTGAGTGCAGGATGCCAATCATCTCCTACCATAATTACCTTGGAGCTGCCTTCTTCTCCCAAGTTTAGTTTTCTTGGTGTTGGTTCCTTGTACTTTATTGTTTTCTCTCGTTCAAAATTATGTGTCAGTGCGTCATTCAGTTTTGCAACTCCTTCCTTGTACTCCTTGTACTCTAGTGGAAACGTATAGCTTGTCATCTGAGGATTTTCTTCCTCTTTTCCAATGTCTCCAATTTGTATCATGTTACACTCTTGTTGGAACACTTTGTGATCTTCTAACTACCAATGAAAGAGCTCACTTGAGGAGCTATTTTCATCTTCTGAACAATGTTGAAGATCAAGTACTCCATCACTTGGCTCAATGGGACCTTTCTCTTCTTTAGCCCATGTTTCCCCTACATCTGAGTTTGAATTGGAGGAAGTGAATTTTTTACTCACTGCCTAATTTCTTAGGTCTATAATGTATTTCCTTTCTTTTTTCTGTATTGGCAAGGTATGCTTCTACCAATTATGATCAACCTTAGTTGCTATCAACCATCCTTGACCCAATAGTGTGTCGTAGGCTTTTTTCTCTATAGGAATGACTACAAAGTTCAAAAGAAATTGTTGAGTTCCAACAGTTACCTTTTGTGCCATTAAAACTCCCAATGGTTTCATCCCATGTTGGTTTGCTCCTACCAGTTGGAATGTCAACGGCCAAAGGCTAGGTTTGCCTAGACATTTCTATGTGTCTTTTGGCAATACATTTACTCCAAATCCTCCATCAATAGTTGTGTTTGTCAAACTTTTTCCAAGATTTTGCATGTGTACAATGGTTGGTGTCTTTCCCACACTTATTGCTAGTAGCATCAAATTGATGAGTTGCTCATTGTGCAGTGGTGGTTCTATTATTATATTTGCATTTTTGTCTTTGCCACTTCTTTCCTAACTTTGGTTGTATACAGTTACTCTTGGTAGTTGTATGCAATTATTCTCTCTTTTCTTGGGGGCTTCTTCTCTTTCAAGAGGATTTCTACGAACATGGGTACCTCATTGGACTTCATTTGTTAGGACACATCTTTT
>VDFB02236725.1:0-12815 GCA_007258455.2 Sequoia sempervirens
AAATTAACTTTCATTTATAACAATAGTCATGGCCTCATAAGGGATGGGGTCGTTTAAATGCCAAACCTTACTATCTCTAACACCAAAGTTAGCGAAGAAATCAACTAACTTATTTCCCTCTCTCAAAATATGGGAAATATAAACATTATCAAAGGATTTAATAATTTCAATGGAATCCTTGATCAAGGCCTCAATTGTCCAAGACGAAGGAGATAAATTCTTCAAATTATTAATAATGTTCAGAGAATCACCTTCCAACCAAATCTTTCTATACTCTCTTCTCTGAGCCAGAGCAAGACTATGATAGGCAGCTGCTGCCTCCGTGAAGTGGTTTGTCTGGTTTCCCAAAGGGAGTGCCATAGCAGAGACGAGCCTACCATTAGAATTTCTAATCACTCCCCCACATCCAGCAGGTCCCGGATTACCTTTATCAACACCATCAAAGTTGATCTTAACCCAACCATCTGATGGCGCCTTCCAAACAACACCCTCTCTTGAAGATTTCCCCTTTGAAACTGGGAAAGATATATCATAGGGAAACTTCCACTTTTGAGCAATTGAAATATCATAGGAGCATAGATTAATCCTTTGACCAGCATGGAAGGAGATCCTCGAAAGAAAATTCTCCTTAATACCATTACAAATCTTATGGGACACAAAAAAAGCAGGAAGAGTAGAGTTTTTGAAGATTTTGTTGTTACGTTCCAACCACACCCCCCAAGTCAAATGAGGCAGAGAAGTCAAATGAGGCAGAGAGAGGGACCACAAAATCTGTAAGGCCGAATTAGTTGAGGGGCACACCCATTGGAACCATAAATCTTTAATAGAACCAGGAAACACCCATCTAAGATTCCAAAGCGAAAGAACATGATTCTAGATCACACCAACATATCTGCACCCAAACAACAAATGACAAGTATTTTTTGCTTCCTCTTCACAAAGAAAGCATCTATTAGGCATAACAAAACCTCTTTTTATCAGATTGTCAATAGTAAGAATTTTATTTTGATAGAATAGACAAAAGAAAATATTGATTTTAGGAATCAGTCTAGAGGACCAAACAAAATCCCAAAATGGAGGCGGGCCCATAAAAGAATCATTCAAAGAAAAAGCCGAAGCAACAGAAAAGTTACCCTCAGAAGATGGACTAACAGGAATGTGAACACAAGATATAGCCTTATAAATAATTTCAAGACCAAGATCCAACTCATACAATTTCCTCCAACACCCTCCATCAATATAATTAGCAACAAATCTGCCAACCAAACCAAGGTCCATAAAGGGATGAGCCCAAGGCTGATCCTTAAGAGGTCCATTACCAATCCAATTATCATCCCAGAATAAAATACTCCTCCCATTCCCCAAATTCTAGGAGAGACCCTTAGCAACAAGCCTATGAGCCTTTAGCATAGAGTTCCACAACACAAAGCCATTTGGGGGATTAAAATCATTAGAAATCACATCTCTGATCCCATCAGCACCATGTAAGTATTTACTCCAAGTGATTTTTGCCCACTCACTTTTAGCTAACAAAAGATTCCCCAGTTGTTTCCCCAAAAGGGCAATGTTAAAAGGTCTAATTTTGCGAATACCTAGCCCCCCAACCTTCTTCGGTCGACATACATCATCCCAAGCCACCAAATGAGTTCTTTTTTTATCTTCAACCCCTGTCCATAAGAAGTTTTTTTGAATACCTTCCAAGAGATCCACAAATTTCCTCGACATATGAAACAGATTAAGAGTGTAAACTAGAATATTCTGTAAGGTGGATTTAATCAACTGAACTTTACCCGCTTGGCTCAATAAGGCCCCTTTCCACCCAGCCAACTTGGAATTAAATTTTTCAATCAACCCCCTCTACAAAGAATTAGGAGCCTTAGAACATAAGGGGAGTCCCAAGTAAGAGGTAGGCAATTCACAAATTTGACACTGCAAGATTCTAGCAATCCTTATCTATCTTTGAGTCGGAGTATTGAAGAAGAAAATAACACTCTTTTGTTGCTAACTCTTTGCCCAGATGCAACCTCATATAAATGTAAAGTTCGTTTAATAGCCGTAGCTTTCTTTATAGACGCCTGCCCAAGCAACAAAGAATCATCCATAAATTGTTGATGAGAGCAAACAAGATTAGCAGAAGAGGGGGCTAATCCAGACATACGTCCAGAATTAACAAATCTTTGGATAAGGCGACCCAAAGACTCCACCATAATTATAAATAGAAAAGGAGAAATAGGATCCCCTTGCCGCAACCCTCTGGAGCAATCAAAAAGAGGTGAAGGAGACCCATTGATAAGCACAGAGAACCGAGGGGTAGAAATAAGATGAAACACCAAAGCCACCAACTTCTCCCCAAAACCAAAGGAGAGAAGAATCTTAGACAAAAAACCCCAATCCACCCTATCATAAGCTTTGAGTAAGTCAAGTTTAAGGATAAAACCAACTTGCTTATTAACAGAAAGAGAATGAATATTCTCATGCACAGAGAGAATGGAATCCAAAATTTTCTTACCAGCCACAAAACCATTCTGTTGAGGGGATATGATAAAAGGCAGAATCTTTTGCAACCTCAATGCCAACACCTTGGAGAGAATCTTATAGATAGAGTTGCACAAACTGATAGGCCAAAATTCCTCAAAAGAAGCAACACCAAGCTTTTTGGAAATCAAAACAATGAAAGAGGAGTTGATTTCCTTTAAGAGGGAAGTCGATCTAAAAAACTCCTTAGTAGCCGCCACCACATCTTTCGCAATAATTTCCCAAAAGGACTGAAAAAAGAACATAAGGAAACCATCAGTCCCCAAAGCCTTATTACCTTTAGAGGAGAACACAACTCCTTGAACTTCCTCAGTCGAGGGAATACAAACAAGCTGCCTATTAGTTTCAACATCCACCAGCTGGGGGATATCCCTTAGAATATCCCCTTGACAAGCCCCATCAAGCGCACCCTCCACAGAAAGCAACTGAGAGAAGTAAGAAGTCATAGCAATCTGGAGATCAACATCCTTTTCTAGAGCTTGATTGTTAAAATTAATCAAATTAATATGATTCGAAGCTCTGTGTTTCATAATAGAAATATGAAAAAACTTAAGAGTTTTTATCACCACTCTTCAACCACATAATCCTTGATCGCTACTTCCAAAATTCCTCCTCCTTCGCAATAATATTGTGCTATTTGGAAAGCAAGACATTTTCCTTCATAATCAAATCCTGATTATATCCAGACGATTGAATAACTTGTTGAACCATGTGAAGCTCCTTAGACACCCCATCTTTCTCCTAAAAAATATGGCCAAAAGAAGTGTGATTCCATTTACGAACATTAAGCTTAACATTAGCCAAAATTTTCACCACTCTATACATAGCCGACCCCTCCACATCCATACTCCACCAGTCCTCCACCAAACTACCCAGATCAGGATGGCACGTCGACATTTTCTCAAACCGAAAAGGAAAATTCTTCTTACCACCCAACAAGTCCACCGACAGAGCCAAAGGGAAGTGGTCCAACCCTAATCTGGTCAAAGCTAAAAGGGAGCAAGAATAGTGGACTAACCACTCAGGGTTTAAAAGGGCACGATCCAGCTTAACCTGGATAAGGGCATCACCCACACGCCTAGTCAACCAGGTATAGGAAGTCCCTTTCAGATCAAGATCAAGAAGAGTCGAATCATTTATGAACTGCATAAGGTCAAATCTACTATCATCCACATTTTGCAATCCACCCATCTTATCAACATCATGCAAAGGAGTATTAAAGTCACTAATAACCAACCAATTATCAATATTATGACAAACTTTAAAAGAGGCAAGGTTCACCCAAAGCATTTTTCTAGCACTTTTACAATTAGGAGCATAAATATTAGACAGAGTCGAGGAAAACTTGTCATTCAGGTGGAAGAAAGAAGTAGCCACATGATTACAGTCATTGAAAACCTTCACACCTCTAATAACCCAAAGATTCCAAAAAGTGATAATCCCACCAGAGGCACCTGTCGCGTCAGAGCATACATACCACAATCTTTAAACAACTTCATTCTAAGTCTAGATAATTTATCAACACCCATTTTCGTTTCTTGAATTAAAACAATATCAGGACGATGATCTCTTACCAGATTATCCAGGAGATCATGTTTATGAGGGTGATTTAGACCCCTCATGTTCTAGGAAATAATCTTCATGTAAGTTTATGGGAAGTGCTCTTAGAGCACATATCCAGCAGAGTTCTCTGCATACCATCAGCAATATCCATCTGACTCTCTTTATCCCTTGTAACATTAGCTGGGGGCCTACCTCTCCCACACGACTCAAACCCACAATCTGATCTCTGCTTGTTTCTTGTCACAATGCCCGGTAAAGGAGAATGCTTCTTCCTATTGCGGCCACATACCATGACATAAGGTGGGTTATCCACATCCTCTGATTCCTCTTACTCCTTCACCTCAGGTTTCATCTCAAACCCCTCATCTTTCAACACCACATTTTGAGGAATCCTTCCCCCAAGAGGAGAACTAGATTCAACCAACTCAAAAGGAATCCCTTCCCCATGGGGGGAACTCAATTCAAGAACCACAAAAGAATTATTTTCCTCCAAAAGTACAGAACTATCCATATTAGGCATGTTTTCAACCCAAAGCTCTTGATTCACCTTCCCTTGAGCAGGTTGACAATTGACCACCTTCTCTAACGCATTCAGAGATTTATCTTGATTGGCCTCCAAGGGAGGTTCCCCTCCTGACTCCATCTCGGGAGCTTGAGGTTTCTCTTTTTCTCTGCACTGTTTCATCATTTGCTTAGGAACTTTAAGAGGGAATTTCTTTGCCCAATGGCCAAATTTTTTACAATGGAAACAAACAAAGGGGTTCGATTCAAATTCAACCATCTGCTCCCACACTCCAAGTTTAGAGTTAATCTTCACCATGGAAGGAAAATCAACAAATTGCTCCACATTTACACAAAATCTGGCATAAACCAGCTGCTTCCTTGACGCCGTCATTTGGTTGATAGATAATAGACAACCAAAAGTGCTAGCAATCCCCTTAAACACCTCCTCATCCCATAATTCCAGTGGAAGGCCAGGCAATCTGACCCAAACCAGAGCAACAAAGAATGAACACGAGTTCAGATTAAAACCCGTTTCCCATTTCTTCAACATCAAGGATGACTTTCCAAGGAACCACAGGCCCCCCGTCAACACCATCACCATATCATCTTCACAGGTAAAGGAAAAGAGAAGAACCCTTTGGCCAAAGCAGCCACATCTATTTTTCCTTTAGGTTTCCAACGAGTCAAAGTAAACTTACACACCAGCTCAATATGAGGTCGAGGACCAACAAATTTACCCAGTAGAACCATGTCCATATTAGTCACTCTTTTATCAACAATGCAACCTGGGATACTAACAGAGTACTCCCCCATCTTTTTATTAGCAACAAAAGGCACTGGAGGTGAAGTAATTTTTCCTCTAGGCTTAGCCCCAAACAGATTAAACCAATCGATAGAAGATATCAACAAGAGAAAATTCCTGGCTTTATCAAGCCCAAGACCCTCCACAAAAGGAGTCCCATCACACCCATCCGAGGACAAGGATTCCCTGACTTTTTGAGCCATGTACCACATTTTCAGAGCTAGGCACCAGGGAATGCGTCAGGCACACATTCTTCGAAGCCCCTTTTCCATCAGACAAAACATTAGCCACAAAAGGGGACCCACTCAGCTTACCTATAGCAAGGGCCCCTCCTGACATCACCTTGTCATCAACACACCATCCGCCATTATACGAAACCCAACATCGATCTCCAGCCTTTTCATAATTTGAAAAATTGCCACCACCATCACCACCTTGAAGAGCTCCCCATTCTCCTTTACTTAACACAAAAGAAAATTGTTAATGCATTTAAGAAATTTCAAAAATGAAGATGAATATGAAAATAAAATATAAATGGTTACATACATACAGTAGCAATGTCTTCTTAGAGATCACCATCTTTGACATGCACTTCAAATAGGTTTTTGTTTAAATGATAAGATGTAGCTATTACTCCAAATGAACTTACTGAATACCTGCAATCTGCTTCTACTAGTTGGGAGATAGTGAAGTTTTGGAGTTAATCTATATTCAGTTATTAGACACCTAAAATGACCTAGGCACAGAAGCTTCATTTTTTACCACTTTAGATCTAGCATAATTAAGACATTTAATTATGCCTTGATCCACATTGACTATTGATTAAATAATTCCACTTAATTATTTAATTAATTCATGTCCTTTTATTCTTTAAACTGATTATTAAATAAATAGAATTTTATTTATTTATTAAATAAAATCATTAATTGTCTAGAATGCTTCCCTTAATTAAATAAATTTCTTAATTTTATTTAATTGCCTTCTTCGATCATTTCTTCACGATTTATTAAATACAAATAGAAGTTTTATTTATTTATTTAATATGTCACTAGTCATAATTAAATGAATTAAAGTGAATTTTATTTAATTGTGTATATCTGCTAAATTAAATAATTAAAATTTAATTGTTTAATTGCCAAATTTGATATTCCTCGTTTTAAAATAAATTAAATTATTTAAAAGAGTATCATCTCATTCTTAACTATCAACTCATTTTGGTAAATAATCTGAAAATTGATTATTTACTATTTCGTAAAATTCACATTTGAAATTAATTTAATTCCAAATCGGTAACTTTCCTCCAGAAGTCAAGTGATCGAGCAGATTCTTGATCCTTCCAAATTTGATCTTCAGTCTAGTCTTTATCTTCTTCATTTTCAAAAATCTTTATTTTTGAATCAATTTCCTCATTTATTCTCCACCGCCAATTCGATCTTGTTAGATGGCATCTTGACTGCTCGATTAATGATTTTTCCCTAACCCTAATTAGGGATTATCATATTTCATTTGGGCCTCTGATTTTAGGTCTTAGTTAGAAGTCAATCTCATTAAGTCCATTCAAAATGGCATTTTTTTCTATAAAATGCCATTTTCCTCTCATTTTTTGATTACACAGACATATTACACAAACGCATCACATATTTACGCACTTGCACACTTAGACCTTTCATGGCAATTATTAGCATATTTCATTAAGTTTTGGCATCTTTAGGCATAGACATTCTTAGTCATTTAGGCATAGGCATTAGACTTTGATCAAATCCTTCAAAGCTTGGTGTAGGACTTCGACAAGGATTGCTCGCATTCGATCTGAGGGCAACACGTTAACCAGCAAGCTAGAAGGTACTATGGAGGTAACCATGGAAAATTTAAGAAACAGGTATAATTGTTTTATTGTTTAATTTCTTTTGTACTCGATAGTTCTTTGGGTTTCTTTGTCTTCATTGATATTGCTAACATACGATCAAACCTAAAATAGCTTGAATTCTGAGATTACCCAAATAGTTGATACACTTTCAACTATACTTCAAGTGGTTAAGACAAGGCAACAATTTGCATCACCTCTTTCATATTGAGTTTTAGACTTGATTAGGAAGTTGGTTATGTGAATGCTTGAAGGGAAAAAATGTATTTATCAAATTGTTGCCAATGTTTACAGTTATAATCATTTGACAATTGCAATCTACAAGGTCCACATGTACTATTTCTGCTTTATTTTGGATGTTGGTGTATTTGATAGATGCAGGACCATATATAACAAGGATATCTCCTTCAAATACAGAACCAGTTCGGTCCGTGCAAAGCTCTAATATCGTATTGGGATTTTGAGTTGTTGAAATTAGACTTTAAAAATAGATTTATGTAGTTAATTGTATTTAGTAAAAATAAAAAATAATTGTTAACATTGAAGAATATAAAATGCATGTTATTCTGATTTGTCGGAATATAAATTATTGTTTTTCTACTATGTATGGTAGTGGTTGTAGAATTGAATGCAAAATGTAGAAGCAAATACAAATTAGTTTAACAAAGTTTTTTATGAAAGAGCACTCTTACAAGTAAATACCTTTCTTTGCTTTGGTTGCTTTGTGTGTTCACTTTGCTAGGAGATCTTTTTAGTTTAATACTTTCCAAACGGCTATATCAAAAAACAACAAATTGTGAGTCATAAAATATGTCGAAAAGACCATTAAATTTTTTACTCATTTGAAAGAATTGACATGTCTTACCATTTTGTTATGTGTTCTTGTGTAGGTATAGACAATGATGCATCAAGATCTTTTCCTATGAGTTGCATGTTTTTGACAGAGCTGCAAAATAGAAAAAAAATTAACTTGTTTAGTTGTCTATTTATGAAATATCATTTTGCGATTATATTCAAATATGTATTTTATACATTTTAACATTCTTTTATACTTTTTTTTGGCTAATATAAATGCCTTTCCTCTGGTGTATTATTGACTGTATGGAAATTTGTTGATGGAGTGTTGTTAATGTGCTTCATGTCCAATTGCCTTTGACAAAAAAAAATTGTTAGTCAATTTTGATTTCCATTGTATATTTTTTTAAAGAAAGTAAATTATTTTTATTGTCCACAAAATTTACTCTTTCTTTGTGGCATTTTGTGCTTTTCTAGTTACTAAAGTAGATGATGTATTTTTGCCCGATATTCATGATTCCAAGTCACTTGCAAAACAATGTTTTTATTGGCTTTCATTATATGCATTATGATCTAAAAACAATAATATAATTATTTATTTATAATACTATTTTTTGATTGGGAGATAATGTGTGTAGAGAATCAAACCTTTTAAATGTAAATTAACCTTGCAATTTTCCCATTTGCAAGATGCATAGCATATCTAGGAAATATTGCCAACATGAAATAGTAGAGTGTCATGATCAATCCAATACGATTCCAATCTTTTGATTTTTGTTGTTTGTGCATAATTATTTGTCCAGACGTGATCAATTATGGACTTGGACAAAGGTTTTGTGTTTTCAAGTAACAAGTGCAAGTTGTTTCTATGTATGTTCTCTTTAAGAATTCCTTTTTCTGGACAAGGTCGACATGTCAATGTTGAAGTCACCTACAATGTAAATGAGGCTTTCAGTTGGAGCAATTTCCATTGTCTAATTAACAATTGTTATAATATTTGTAAGTGGTGTTGTTGGTCTGGCATATATATTACAAATATAAAGAGTTTGTTCACTAGAATTTAAAATGCACTCAATATTGCTTCAACATTGTATTGTATTAATGGTATTGAATTTAAAATTTGTAAATGTTTTTTGGTGCAAATCATTATCCGATGTACATGGTATGTTGCATAGCAATTGTAATTAAGTAATGCATTGTCTTTTATTGGTGTGTTCAAATATGTTTCTTGTAGACAAATAATGTCACATGACATTAAATCTGTGTCATGTACAATGTCTTTTGTATGTGTTTCAAAATGACGAGTGTTCAATGTACATATGGTTATACATGATGTTTGATTCTTGTAATATATGTCATTTTGAAGAGTCCACTTAGTTGTTGTTTATAGTCGTGAAATTTCTTTTATGATTTCTATTTTCACTTTAAAGTTTTTTGTTGTTAGAGGGATTAACAAAAAAAGTGTTTCAATGCTTGATGTGTGAGAAAGAACTGTGTAAGTTAGCCCATGTTGGTGTACACCCAAAGGTTCAAATGTGAGGCCATGCATTGTAAGTCCTTGTGATCTATATATTTTTCAAGCACATGCTTCTTATATTGGAAATTGTTTTCTAACAATATGTTTATGTTGAGCACTTTTAGGATTGGTTTTGCAACTCTATGCATTGGTACTCATCCATTGTCAATGTATGTTTGGTTTATATGTGATTTTTTTTTTAGCTTGATATTTTCCAATATGACGATCATTGAGTTCAATCCATATAATGTCCATGTCAACATGTTGTGTATATGATTTGAATATTCCATCTGATCCATTTACAAGACCATCATGTGTATCATAGTTACCACCATAAATTTCAACCAAAATGTCTATTTTTAGAAGGATTTGGTTTGATAGATTTGCATTATGCTTGTACAAGTGTTCTACATTAACAGAATTGTCATGTTCATTAACTGCTTTGATTGTGACTAGTTATCCAAGAAGTGATAATAATATCTTTTGCTTGTGTTCATTGTCATCTTGTCTCTTGTAAAAAAGATGGGAATTTTGGGTCTATTTTGTAGAACACAAGCAATTGTTATTTAAGTATGCTACATCATTATCTGTTTGAGAACCAATTTGTATTCTATTTAGAACATTGATAAAGATTTGGTTTTTTTGTCTCATTATTGTTTGTAAATTGTAGAATTTGATGTTTTGTTTCCAAAAATTATATGGTACTAGCTCAGTATCTATTTTTAGATTCCGAAACACTAGACAATCATGTATAGGTTCTTCTTGGTAAAAATCACCACAAAAAAATTGTCTAAGCCACCAAAATGTTTAGTTGGTGTTTGCATTATGTCACACAATATTTTATGTATCATAATATTCTTGCACCAACTAACGAGATTTCATCTATGAGGATCTAAGACACAATTGTTGACATTCTTTTTTTAATATATCCAATCTATATGATCTCAATGGAATTGAAGTGGGTTTATTAAATGGTATGAAGAGTGTAGAGTGCAAAGTTGTGCCTCCAATATTGTAAGTTGCTTTCCCTTTGTATGCTAGTAACAATCACTTTGTCTTATCTAGATCACTATCAATTGAGTTATTATATATACAGAGTAGCCCTTGGTATATAGCTTTGGCAGTGAAAGTTTTTCCTATCCCAACACCCCCTGTTAAAAACAAATGCAATGGTTCAAGTATATTTTGTTATTTTTTTATTAGTATGTCTTTTACTATGGCTTGTTGCTCTTTGTTTAACATTATTTGTGCATTGTAATATTTTGTATTGTCAATTAAGTTTGGATGTTTAGCTATTTCAAAAGTTTTTTTTCACTTGTTTGTTGTGGACATTAATTTTTATTGTGTCGAAATCTGATTTCAAATTATATTTTACATTGTATTAAGTATTTAAGTTTTCAACATGGTTTTCATGTGCAAAGTTTTCAATTTCAATATCAACATCATTAACAGCATTGTCCATATCACCCCATAGTTCATTTATGTTGTATATATACTTTGTTTGGTTAATTTGTACTATTTTTTCTTTTGTAACATAATCATTTTTCCATGTTGTGAAGCCTTCTTTCAATATGTTTTCATCTATGGAGAATGAAACATATAGTAGAAGTTGTTTTTTGTAATAGTTTTTAGGGTCAACATGTTTATTGTATTTAATGAATCGAATAATTTGTGGTTTAGTTCTTCATTTTACTTCTCCCTTTTCTATTGTGTATTCTGCAACAAATGTTGCTAAACAAATATTTTTCAAAGTGTTAGGTTGTGCAATATAATGGTCAATTAAACTTTTACAACTGATATTTTGTGATTCATTTGGTTCATTTTTTAGTTGTTTGGAGCTTTTAAAACAAATGTATGATTTTCAGTAGTTGATGTATCTATGAATCTACATTTTCTTGAACTATAGTTAAGAGGAAGTGAATTCACAATGTGTACAACTTATTGAGTAGACATTTGTTGTAGGTTTAGTAGGGAATTGCCAAGCTTTGTTATAATTTTTATTGCATCAATGTTATGTTCTTTGTGGTCTGTGTGAATCTTGTTAAGTGCATTTGTGATTGAGTTATTACATTTTGTTATGTATGAGCTACAATACATTGTTGCAGCATATGCATTAATAACAAATTGTGCATCTGTATTTTCTTGCCATAGATGTGGAATGTATTTTAAAAATGTATTGTCCCATATGTGAGTTGGTTTTCTTTTCAAAAATATTTTTGGTCTAATCAATGTAGATTGTATGCCTAATATGTATTCTTCTTCATTCATGCCTATGTTTGCTAGAAAATCTTCAAAGGATTTAGAACAATCATAACTTGAACATTCTAAAGTTGATCTATTTTTTTCAGCAATAGACATGTTGTTTTTCCTCAATGCATGGTTCAAGTATTGTTGTTGTTCTCATTGGTGGTTGTGGAAAACCAAAGTGACATTTTTTTTGTGGGTCTTTCTGCACTGTCTAGTATGGTGATGAATATGTAATTTAGTTATTTGTTCATTCAAACTTTCTATATTGCAAGTAATATATTTGTCAAAAAAAAATTTAATGGTAGTATATTTATTATCTTTTCCATAAATTGGTGCATCTTTAACCCATAGCATGAAGTGATCATTTTCATTTCCTCAATTTTGATGCAGGAGCATCTAGCGGTGTAGGTCAATCTTGCATCACCCAAAACAAATGTTTTTTTCCTTAATTTCTTTAGTTGTTTTGAGTTCCATGATGGCACTTAAGGTGTGTAAGATAGTCAAGAGTCAGAAAAGACAAAAAATAGTCACTTACAATTTTTAATAAGTTAGCCTAAACAAGCTCGTATGGACTTGAAAATTTACCCCAAGGAGCAGAACTGAAAAATATTTTCGATCGTGAAAGAATCGTCTCAATACCCTCCATGGTTTGGGAGATATTAAAGTTTTCGTCCTAAGAAATTTCTCCAATACAACTTCAAATTCAGATATGAAAACCTTAGAGGCCCCGAAATAGCTTGAAAAGTTGACGAACCAACCTTCGATGGTTCAGCATTGTAGATCTCTTTGAGAGCTTTCCAATGATATGTTATGATAGCCAATCAGACACCCTAATCAAAAGTTATGGCCCCATGAAGTTGCCCCTTTTAAAAGCGAATTTCATTAAAATTTCTTCCTAGACCAGAAATCAAATAGCGAGACTTTTGGCGCCAAACCAAAAGGGAAAGTTGAACTTTCTAGAACATTCTAGGGCAATTAT
Source organism: Sequoia sempervirens (assembly GCA_007258455.2). Lineage (NCBI taxonomy): Eukaryota > Viridiplantae > Streptophyta > Pinopsida > Cupressales > Cupressaceae > Sequoia > Sequoia sempervirens. Next base: position 12,806 of record VDFB02236725.1, read on the forward strand.
TGGGTAAAAT
>VDFB02236728.1:0-21789 GCA_007258455.2 Sequoia sempervirens
TATCTCACAAATACGGGATCGAGACCTTGCCAACTCTGGTAAACCTTATTGGCTAGTGATAAAAGCTACCTTATCTTTCATTAAGGTAGAAATTTTTTGTTATACAACATGCCCCTTGAAATTTTGAGATAGGCAACTGTAAAAGAAGGTAAACACTAATGAAAATGGTCAGTGGTATTGTGGAAGATGTGATAAAACTTTCCCTAAATGTGATTATAACTATATACTTCAATGAAAAGTGGAAGACCATACTTCATTCACTTGGATTACAACTTTTGAAGAAGTGGCGGAAGAAATTATGGGTGTAACAACAAAAGAATTGAACATTTTGAAGCATAAAAAATAAGATGATGTTAAGTTTTCACACATTATACAAAAGGTCCTTTTCAACAGATATATCTAAGTTAGTTAATGCCATTTTGTCATGATATACTTCTTTGATGCTGTCAATACTAAATCTAATGATTGATGAACATTTTTGCTTTTAAATATATTGTTCTTGGTTCATTGTTGTTATAGACAAGTTGGTATGATTTCAAATTTCAATGTGTACCCTTATATATGGGAATTAAGATAAATAATGACACAAACAATAATGAAATCAAATTGATTGCTTTCCAAATTCATATTCATGAAAATGTAAGCATTTTTTTCAAGTCAATAGGCATCTTGATAAAGATAACTCTTAGCGTGTTTTACATATTTTATTAATTAATATAGGTATGCTAGTTAATTAAATTATTAACTATATTTTATTTGTATTATATATTGAATTGTTAAAAGATGTAAAAATCTTAATACTAAATATATATAGGAAAATGGTTTAAAAATTACATATTTTTCAAAAAATAAAATATTAATATCTTTCTCTACTTATCTCTCTCTCTCTCTCTCTCTATCTCCTCTCTCTATATCTCCTTATATAGACTATCTTTTCATATATATATATATATATATATATATATATATATATATATATATATATATATATATCTCTATATATATATATATCCCACCTCTATCTCCCTATCTCTCTATATATTTATTTCTCCATCTATCTCTCTCTATATCTCTATTTATTGTTATCCCTTTGCCTCTCTCATTCTATATTCATCTCTACCTCTATCTATAGGGAGAGATACAAAGGTGAAGCATTGGACCTTCCCAAAGATCCACCAATCTCAACACTACTCCCAACTATTTAGTGTTTTAAGTACATATTGTATGCTAGATTAGGAGGCATGTTGCAAAGCTCATATTTATTGATGCAAAATAGGTCCAAAGTCAGAAATCTGAGGTAGAGTTAGTTATAGTTTTGTAGAAAATTTCAAGTGCCACATAGAGCAAAGATATTCCAGTTTTGTAGGAAGATCATGTCATCAAATTTGGCACTTCATCAACATTTGTATCTTCATCAACATTAACAAAAGCAAAGGTATGTACTTGAATCCCTTGCATTTAAATTTTTCTATATATATAAATATTTTAATATTTTCCCTCAAATCCATAAGATATATATTAGTGTGTATTTATTTATTGCAATAAAGAATTAACCTAAATAACACATTAAGAATTCTAAGGATTTGTGCTTGGAAAAATGCATAACAAATTTATTTGTTGGATGTCGTGTTGTATAGTTTAGAAAAGCTCAAAATATGAATAGGATTTGAAGGCCATATATTATGGTAGCTTACAATGCAAAAGAAGGAAGGAAATCTATTATCAATTTTAATCTACAATTTAACACCATATGAAAAATCACATGTAGTATTATCTACAACTAATTCTTGACATATTAATTTTATAAAATACACATGTACCATACAATAAACTACTCCCAAGAAAAGAAACCCTAGGTGAAGACATTAGGTGAACCCTAATTGTAGATTCATAACTCTAATCATAACCCTAATTGAACCCTAATTGTAGATTCATAACTCTAATCATAACCCTAAGGGAACACTTATTGAATAGTAGTCCTAATTGTACCATAACCCTAACTTTGAACTATAGTTTAACTCTAATCCTAACCCTAACACTAATTCTTATCCTAATTGAACCTTAACCCCAACCCTAATCTAGTTAAATTTTTTTTATAAAATTGTAGCAAGCCCATCTATACTTGGAGATTTATCCTTTTTATATATTCTAATATCCTTTACAATCTCATCCTTACTCTATATCTCTAGTAGGCCAATCATTGTCTTCCTCTTTGATTTTCCTAGGGATGACTTGTGCACAATGATCTTGGGATCTTTTATAGTCCACATTACTATCTTCAACAAAGAAAATATTTTAATAGAAAGATCGAAATTCATTTATAACCAAAGAAAGACCATTTATATGTTGATTATTCACCTAGATTGATCCAATTTCTTCCCTAGCATTTTTCTCCTTTATATAATTAAAGAAGAAATCAAAGCCTTTATCTCCATTTTTTAGCCAGTTTATTTTAGCCCTAACTTTTAAACCATGAATCTTCTTAATTTACAAATTTCTCAAATTATGCTTGAATCTCACCAACTCCTCATTCAAGGACTCATGCAATTGAGATTAGATGGAGATAAAATCTTATTGAAGCAATTCTTTGACCTCCCTTCCCATCAAAGGCTCTTTTTTACTTTTAACACGGAATAGGGACATGGGGTTTGTGTGTGAGTCCTATTTTTCAATTGATAGCAGAGAATTTTTTTAGCAAGATCCTATCAATTAAATTTTTTAACAAATATTAACTTCTTATATTAAAAATAATTTAAATATTTTAACACATGCATTAGATGGACCTTTGGTTTTTGATGATTTAGAGATATTATGTATTGATAATTGTGTGATTGAAAGGTTTAACAAATATAAGTCATTTGGAAAAGCCTATGAAATCTAGGTTGAGCAAGTGATTAGATATGGAATCTTTTGCATTGAAAGAGGTGTAATATTATATAAGGAAATTAAGGGGAAAAAAAAGGAACTAAATAATGATCTCCAAATATTGAGAAAATAAGAATCTATGTAGAATATAGTATATATATATATATATATATATATATATGTAAATATATATATATATATATATATATATATATATATATATATATATATATATATATCTTTCTCTTCTATACCACATATATGTATGCTAAATTGATGCAAATGCACAACTAAACAAAAATTCTCATATTTGTTTTAAGTAATTTTGATATATGTTATTTATTACATGTTTTTGTTGTATGATTTTGGTGGAGTTGCTATTGGAAGGAGAATATAGTTGTAAACTATATATGTTTTAAGTAAATCTATATCTTTTAGTATTTAAAATTACTTAAGTAGTTTCCTCATTGATATCTTGTTTACTTTAACATACACCATAATAGAAGTTCACATGCACATCAATCTTAGAGAAAAAATATTTATTCATGCCCTTTTCATTACTATTTTTGGTAAACTTTGAATAGATTGTCCTTTGTTCAATAACAAGTCTACAAGTGGGATATTCTTGTGTGAATTAATCTCATGACATTACCCTACCTTGCATAAGATCTACTAGTGCAAACTTGGCGTAGTAATTATCAACCCTACACATTTAAAATTTAAATTCAATTTAAATCTTGACAGCACCCTCCCACTAATCATTGTGAGCTTACCTAATGCATGTTTATCTTGATTTGCATGTTGTATTTTACTTTTAAAAAATCATTTAAGCATTTAAAATGATCAAAGATTATTAGGACAATGAGGATTTATCAAAAGAACATTTTCATTGAGAGAAATGTAATAACATTTTCTCATAACATATATCATCATGTCTCTAATTTATCATCATTTCTCTAATCATTATTCCTATGTCATGGAATTGGTTTGGTTAGGGCTCTAATTGAGGAGAACAAAATCCTCACAATTTAGCACATTCTCTAAAAATGTTACTAAACACTTTCTATCTATATTGAGGTTCAAATATTAGAAGATCAACACATCTAAATTCTAAACATCAATTATTTGCTAGTTGATTCGTATGGTATAGATTTATATTTGCACACTAGTTAGGTTTCTAGGACGCGATGAACCAAAGCAATGAACATTTATTCATGAAGCCATCTAGGGATCTAAATGAAGATAACACAAGCCTCACAATTTAGTAGATTGCTATAATACTATGTATATTCACTCTTAATATATTAATATATAAATGTATGAAACTTTACGCCTTTGCTTTAAAAAAATGATGTTTGTAAAACATTATTAAATCCATAATAAAGTGTAAATGTTAAAAGATAAAATCAATTTCAAAAATTAATTTTTTTTGCTAGTTGATTATTAGGTACTTAGATTGGAAAGCTTGTGGAGCTAGTTTATTTTGTACACATGTTGGACCAAAGAAAAAACACTTAATTTACATATTTAAAGCATTTTATAAAATCAAGTCCAAAACCTCTTTTAACACTTCGATAATCCAACATCTACATCTCAAAAGAAACATCACATTTAATTCATTTAATTTAAGTATCAATCATCTAATATAAAAAATAATATTATTTTTAAAATGAAAACATAATAGCTTATTTTCATTAAAATAAACAATTAAATATAATTAACATTAATAAATATTATAAATAAGATGCAAATCTTTTTAAAAGGAGTTTATTATTAAAGTTATAAGAAAGATAAATCTTTTCTATTTCCTAACAAAGAAAATGAACCGATACTTCGTAATATAAAAGGAACACTCACCACAATTCATGTAATGAAATGAATGTGGGATTAAGACTAAATCCCCCAATCCAATGACCGAGCAAATGTGTAAAGTGGAAACGGAAAACACGAATAGCTATGGAAGGAGAACGGGAACGGGAATGGCAAGTGTAAACTGCAACGGTGGAGTACTACGGAAACATAGATTTGAAATGGTGCGGTTAAAGAAATGCTATAGAAACGAGAGAGAGGTTGGGTTAAGAGGGCCCCACATGGTGTCGGACATCTAAGGTAGTGTACCCTTAGAGTGTGTCGGTTAAGCCCGACCCTCATATAATACCTTGCATTATGCAGCTCAATTCTCTGATATATTACTGCTTATCAAATCCTTTGTAAATAATTGTAAACTTATGACTCCATTTAAGCATTTAATTGATTTTCTTGAATCAAAGCAAAAACATAGACACACAATTGAACAAATTCTCAAAAGAAGAATGACAACATCATTAACATTTCATTCAAAATTCACTCAAATACACATAAGGAGAGAAAATATAGTAGAATTATACGTTTATTCATGCTTTTAAGTCATATCTGCATACAATTTAAGATAATTTGCATATGTCCAAAGCTCAAAATAGGCTATCTATTCTATTCCGTCCGCTTGGGGTTTTAATAGCCAATGGCACCACAGATATCACTTCCTCATCAGAGGACAAATTCTACCCATATATTCAACTCAAAACCTAGCTAGAGCTTTCATCAGTTCTCTCCCTACAAATGAGCCTTGAATTCCTTTTTATATGACAAGGGAGCAACAAGCTTCAGGCTCAAATGTAATTTCACCACAAATTCTCATTTGAACAAAATCTCCATTGCATTTGAATTTCATTTCAAAACTTCCCACATGTTGAATCTACAAAACATTTATAGTGCATGGACTGGGGTAGCGTAAAAGAATAGGGGAACACAAATTGTCATCAAAATCCCCTTGTCGCTATCCACGCAAAAAATCCAGGCAATCAAATTGCCACGAAGGCACCACAACAACTTCTTATTTACCCACCACCATTCCCTTACCAACACTCCGACCCTGGTATACACGCTCGCTTCTAGTTGTTGCCCAATACGGTTCGAGTTGGTCCGCTTGGGGTTTTAATTTGAACAAAATCTCATTTGCATTTGAATTTCATTTCAAAACTTCCCACATGTTGAATCTGCAAAACATAGTGGCACACAAACTAGGGAAAGCTAAAAGAAAAGGGAACACAAATTGTCATCAAAATCCTGGCGCACGAACTGGGGAAAACTAAAAGAAAAGGGAACACAAATTGTCATCAAAATCCCCTTGTCGCTATCCACACAAAAATGCAAGGAAACCAAATTGCCATGAAGGCACCACAACAACTTCTTATTTACCTGCCACCATTCCCTTACCAACACTCTGACCCTAGTATACATGCCCGCTTCTAGTTGTTGCCCAATACGGTAGACTCTCAACCTCATCTTCTTTATTGTCCTTGCCCAATACGGTTCAAGTTAGTCCGCTTGGGGTTTTAACAACCAATGGCACCACAACTATCTCTTTGTCATCAGAGAATAGACCGTGATTGAAGAGAGGTAAATACCAATAGTAGTCCGAGTCGGTCTTGGTTACATCATTAGAAGTGTTGCTCGTAAGGTCAATGGGTGAGTGTTGGCATCCAGAGGAGCCATGCCGCCCATACCTTATTTTCCTACCAACACTAATAATGGAGCACACCACCGACTGCTTGCCTTTGTCATCTAACAGTTGAGCAACGTCCTGGAATTGCAACCTTCTACTGCATCTAGTGGGCACAAGCCTGGGCTTGTCAACCAAATTACCTTCCTGAACAGCAGGACCGAGATTTTGTGAGCTCAAACGAACAGACCTCCTTGCTGATTTACTCATTTTCTCTTCTCAGACAAGCACTCAAACTTGATTAGACTGAACCCAAAAAGTGCTTTAACTGCTACAAGAATGACACTATTAGTAGTAAATTCCTCTTCTATTTATTGTGCGAGGTAATGGCAACCTTCATCAATGCTTAGTAAACATGCATGTGCAAACATGGCAATTTGGCGGCGTATGTACTGTCACTGTTTAACTAGAGCTACATGAGAATCCAAAGATCACCCTTCATGATTTCCAACAACAACATCTTCACACAGATTGAGATCGGCCCGTGTCTACACAAACAGGAATGAATTCATTAATGCTTCACCAACCTTCATCTTCCTCCTGCGAGCTAGCGGGGAACGACAAAGATTTACATTAGCTTTTGATCTTAGTTGTCGATCTAAAACCATGGGTAATGAGCTCAATAGTGGAGATTGGGCCCCACATTCTGTATAGGACACACATCTACCTTTTGTTGACCTGGCCAAATAACAAACACTTAGATGCCGTGAGTTGGCGGTCTACGATTGAATCTTCTCCCATATCTTGAATCTGGAAAACCTACACATTGCGGTTAGTGATTTAATGAAGGCTTTGTCTAAGCCATTGGCGACATGACCACTGGGGTTAATGGCTTAGGCTTTCATCACCAGATTAAAATTAAAACCCAACTTTGATTTTAATATTTTATTTCCTCTGTGGGGTTTTATTTCCTAAGTCTCGGTTGGCCCCGTTAAATTCTTATCCCAACCCTAACAAGGAACAAATGATTAAGCTAAGGATTGCATTTGTTGTTATAACTTTAGTTCTAGAGAATTCTTAATTACCAATTCTTATTTGTGCATTTGTATATGAATCCAATTGAATACCTTTCCATATCATTATGGAAAATTTTATTACTGCAACCCTAACTCTAACACTAATTAAACCTTGACCCTAACCTGATTGAACTTGTATTATAACCCTAACTCTAACACTAATTGAACTATAATCGTAACCCTAATTGTGTCAAAACCCTAGAGAACTCTAATTGAACCCTAACCCTAAAATAGACAATAACCCTTACCTTAATTGAACCCTAACTCCAATCCTAGCCCTAATTTAAGACTAACCTTAACCCTGACCTTAATTAAACCCTTATTGAATTATAACCCTAATTGATCCCTAACCCAAATTGAATGCTAATTGAACCTTAACCCTAAGTGAATAGAAACCTTAATTAAAATCCAACCATAATCCTATTTGAATTTTTACCCTAATCATAACCATAATAGTGCCTTCGCTAACCTTAGTGAACCCTAGCCTAAACATGGTTCAATTAAGTTTAAGGTAAATAGGGTTAGACTTTAATTAAAATTAGGTATAGAGTTCTATTCTGGGATTAGGGTTGGGGTTGGGGTAAAGATTAAGGTTCTATGATAGAGCTTGGGGTTAGTGTTGGGGTTCAATTGGGGCAAGGGTTAGTATTAGGGTTAGGGTTATGGTTCAATTAGGGTTTCATTAATGTTAGTTTTAGAATCATAGTTTTGTTTTGGGTTGGATATAAAATTAGAGTTAGGTTTGAAGTTAATTAGTGTTAGTTTTAGGGTTGGGGTTATGGCTAGACTTATAATTAATGTTAGTATTGGGATTAGATTCTATCACTTTAATAAAAATAATCTTCTATAAATTCATTCAATCTTTTTTTGAAATTATATAATTTAAAATATTTTCAAATTTACCTATGTTGATATATGAGAGATATAGCAAATCTAAACTCTATACAATTTATAGTTAACTTGACATTGTGTATAAAAAGGTTTAAGTTATGAATGTTATAATATAACAAGAGCTGCAGAGCAGCGAAGTTCCTGCCATAAAGTTTTAGAATAGTTTTGTTTGTATTTGTTGTGTATTGCAAAAGGCCTGGATCAAACATCAGAAATCTCAATTGAACCCATATGCTCGTTTTGTTGATTGTAGAGTAGTGGACAAAAGCATGCAATATTCATTAGACCAAGACCACAAGGTAGAGGATTAATTGATGAAGTTATTCTTGAATCCTCTTCATCTGAGAAACATGACCAACTAATTGGTATTCTCTTTTAGCACTAGGATCATACAAAAGTAGAAGCAATAGTTTTAATTTGCTATATATATATAAATTCAGGGGTGGCAACTTTTGACGGGCTATGGTCTAGCCATTCAAGCAATACCACTAGCTGAGTTGAACCACGGAAAGAAGCTTAGCAATACCTATAAACCAACACACCATGCTAGTACATTGTACATATATATTAACCATCTGCTTACAAACTTTTTTTTTTTTTGAAAAGTGGGTTAGAAGGTGTCAGCCACCTCCTCTTTGCATTTAAACCAAGATCAATTAGTATTGCACCAGGTTTAAACCAATCACCATGAACCAAATTTGGCTCGCCTACTATCTAGAATCACAACTATGTACTACAGACTCATCACTGTGTGAACTGATGTTTATCTAGGGTATTAATTGTTTAACTTAGACATTGATGTGTATACCCTTAGCTTCCAAATCTTCTTGTCTCATTTAAATATTTGTTGACATCACTATCTCTGGATAAGACATAACCGAATTCTAAGGTCATCTCTAGATGGGCATGCTCTTTTCCAAATATGATGAACTAGGGCATGAATGAACTAAATGTGTTACATATCCATCAACGTTAAATTATTTGGATGATCAGAAAAAACTTCAAGAAATTGTAGACATAAAGAGAAAGATTAAATAAAAACTAAATGAGATACACTCTTGACAATCTTTGTTTGGGATTTTCACTGCTATTTGGTTCTATGTTATATTATTTTCAAAATTAGAAGTTTTTTTATTATGATCAATTAGAATAGACTCTACAAGAAATGCATAAATATGTTGTCTTGTGTAAGAAGCCCACAAATAGAAATAATAATTTGTTGATAAATCACAAGAGATAACTCTTTGCAGTCAAACACAAATCTCTAGATTTTTCACACTGATCCAATAATTATTGCCAATGAATCAGAACAATAGTATCAATCTTAGTTCAATGATATATGTCAATGTCAGATTCATAATTAACAATAAATTTTAGATACTCCACACTGGACACTGAAACAAATTGAAAAGTTGTCTTTATTTGCATCCCCTCTAGAAACTCATCTATCTTGTAAGTCAGGTAACATCTGCAAACACTATGTACTGGCTTGTGTTGCTAGAATTGGAAGTCATGTAAATTTTTGTAACATACTGGCTAGTATAAGTTCTACACTAAGGGCCTCTACCATTTTGATGGAAAAAGAACATGATAATGGGTGTCTTTAACTTAATCCCCTAATTTATGAAGAAGACCCTATGGGGGATGATTAATCGAATTGAAAAAGAAGACAATTCATTATGCAATTAGTACTCCCCTAGTTGAAGTTGACAAGAGGTATATGCATTATAGAAGTTGCCATGTCAACTTATTAAAGGATTTGGACATATCCAATTTAAGTGATGTGTAGAATAGCATTAAAATTTTTGAGGAAATTGAATGGTTCTTCACAGACAAATTGGTTGCAAGTGTACTTTATAGAAACATTCTCATGAAAGGTTAAACACAATGATAATAAATATGAACAATATCTAAGGTATATAGAAATAAATCTCATTGGGCTTCAACAAGGGGTCTTTTAAACCAAATTGGCATCTAGCATGGTCATGACTTAAAAATTAACCAATATTATTATACCCTTATTGTACCTTACCCTTTATTAAACCCTAATTTAAGCCTAACTCTACCACTTACCATAGCTCTAACCTTACCTTCAAGTTTTATTCTAGATTAATAATTTTAATCCTAACTTAACATTAACCCTAACCCTATTTAAACAATAATCATAACCCTAATTAAATCCTAATTGAACCCTACTTGAACCTTAATCTAAATGAACCCTAACCTTAACCCTAATTGAACCATAAACCTAGCTCTAATTAAAGATTTATTGTAAACTGAACTAAAATAAGCCTAATTGAACCCTAGCTTGTGGCAGACTTTAAGTTCTAATCATAACACTAATTGAATGCCAACCCTAACCCTAAATTGAACTCAGACCACGACTCTAATTGAACCTTGTTGTAGGGGTTAAATTAGGGTTCAATTAGCATTCTAGTTAAACCCCAATTGTAAGATTAACCAAAATAAGCCTAAATAAACCCTAACTATAACTTGAACTTGACCCTAATCATAACACTAATTCAAACCATAGAAGTATGACATACCATAAAAATTCAAGTTTAACCAACACTCTTTCAACATCCAGTTTGCTTTTAGTCATCAACATTAAGATAGAACTTCTGACACCATTAAGAGAGATAAATGTTCCGACCAAATTTGTATTACATCGACTACAATAGTGGTGTACCATGTGAAAACTCTAGGTGTTAATAATAGTAATATCTAACCCCTTTTATAGATTATGCCATTCACCTAACAATATTTTTAGATTATGACATTCTCAATGGAGATTAGGCAATCTATTGATAGATGTAATCAAGGATAGTTATAAGCATGATATAATGATTTTACTCCAAATGAGAACAATGGCATGGGTACATTAGTTCACATCATCATTTGTGACATGCTCATCTAGGACTACATCGAAAACAAATTCATGCTTCTCTACATATGCTGTCAAGTCCATCTAAAGGAAAAAAATTGTTTTAGTCATAATACAACATTGTGGTCTCTAAGCTCAATGCTACTATAATTGCTTTCAAAATCTAGGGAAAACTAAGTTGCTCAAATTCACTATGTTATCCAATAGATATAAATTTTTGAAACAATTTAAGGATGATCATGCTTGAGTTGTCAAAAGATAATATTTTGATAAGATTACAATATTACATGATGTTATAGATTAAGAAACGTAATTGTACTTGTTGTGTAGCCAAATTTTTTTGAGGATGAGGTAGTTTATTTTTTATAGTTTAGAATGAACATGTGTGGATGAAAGGAATTGAGAGGAATAGAAAGAGTTTGTTCAGGTAAACATAGTTACAAACAATCTGCACAGTTTGTCAGGTTTTCCTAATTGATAAGTAGGTATCTACTTGAATATTAACTTATAAGGTTGAAAGGAATTGAGATGAATATGCATAGCTAGTTATGCTTTCCTACTTAACAAGTAGAGGAATCAATTAAAAAAAATATAAAAAAAATATTTCTTAAAAATCTATATTTGACTCAAATATTAAAATGCATATATTTAATTTTTATGTTCTTTGAAAATTAAAATTTGTTTTGAAAATAGTTTTTTTTCTAAAATAATTTTATGTGGCTCAAACCCATATTCTTATGAAAAGATCTTGAAGGAAATTATGGTTTTCTTATAAAAAAAAAATCTAATAATTAAAATAATTTTTCTTTATATTATTTCCTCTAAATTATTTTACTCAATCAATTTATTTACAATTTTTAAAATCATATACATTTCATTACTTCAATAAATTAAAGTTTAATATTTTATGAGAATATTTTTATTCAAATATTAATATAAAAAAGGGAATCATGTCAATTTTAATTTATATGGTTATAAATATATATATTACTAATTAATACATGTATAAATATAATAATTATATATATTTATATTTCATTCAAATATAAATATTTAAAATATATATTTCACAGTGTAAAGTCATGGGAGGGCTTACAATGGCCTTGTGCTTTAAAAAATTAATAAAATTTTAATTTTATTATTAATTAATATTTCTTTTTCTAAAAAAAATTATAATATAATATAAAATATATATATTTGTCTTTACAAATATTTAAATTTATTATATATTTATATATATATTAAAATATTTAATATGAACATTTAAATTGGATATGAAAATTTAAACTTGGCTAAAACTAAACATTTTTTTTAATTTAAATGAGAAGAAAAAATCTTTAAATTTAGACTATTTATTTAATTAATATAATAAATTTATTTATTTCCTTATTAATTATTAATTAGTTAACATGTTTTATTTCACAAACTAATATATAGTAATTAATATAAGTTGTAAATAGAAGGTGAATTATTTCTAAATGATTAATTTATTAATATTAATTTAAATTTGATTTAAAAGTAATTATTGTTAATTTTAAAGTTGATTTTTAAAAATAATAAATATTTTATAAAAGTAATTAGTATTTATTCTAAATAATTATTGTAGTCTTAATTCATTGATTTTGCAAAACATATCTTAGTAATTAGAGTTAGTTCAAATTTTAAAGCAATTGAAAATTTGTTAGTTTAAATATATGTTTAATAAGTGTTGTTTTAGAATTAATTTATGACAAAGAGAGGTGATTAGTATTAATTTATTTAAATTATAATATAAAAATAATTTATAAGGTATTCATTTATTTTTAAATAATAATTAATTTATTTATATTAAAAAGTAAATTTTTTGAGTAATTAGTACTAATATTTTGACAAAATTAGCTCAATAAATTTATGCTACAAATCAATTTAGTATTAAAGGTATTCTAAATAGTTGAATTTTGATGTTATATTAGTTAATTAGTTGAAATTATTTTGTTCAAGTTTAAATTTTATTAATTATTATTATTATTTTAATAATGCAAAAGGGAAAATAGTAAATAATGTTACATTTACCCAATGTGAGGGGTAATTAGTAAGTAATTTAATGAAAAGTAATTTATTTTTATAGTGTTATTTAATAAAAAGTAATTTATCGTTATAGTGTAATTTAATTTTCAAAATAGTTATTATGGTTTACCTCATTGAATTATTGGAAATAAACAACCTAAGTTTAATAAAACTCCTAAAAATTAGTTAAGATTCGAAATGGAAGTAATGGAAGCACATTAATCGCTTATATCGGGTGAAATTTGTCTACCAATTAGATTGAAGAGAATTGAATTTTGAAATATAGAAAAAATGCTTCAACTCTCATTGGTTAAAAAGAGAATTATTAATAACTAGTTAAGATTTGGTGGTTCCTATAGTTCCCTCGTAGGAACTAATAAAAAGATTCAAAATAACGAAATAGAATAATTACAAGTGAAAAAAATAAAAAAGTTTATGCTTCCTGAAAATCCGCCCTTATCACTCAAAGTTTTGTAGCCAATAAAATTGAGGAAAATTAATTTTTTAAATTTGAAAAGTTAAAAATCTTGCATATGTTGCTTGTACCTGAAATATTTGTCAAGCAGAGAAAAAAGTTGGAGTTCTCATTTGTTAAAATCCAAAGTTATTAACTTTGTTGTTAAGGAAAGAGATTAAGCCTACCGTTTACTTGGTGAGAGACTAAAATAAATGTGTTTTCAATGTTTATTTGTCAGTTTAAAAGATGTACCAATAATGTTGCAATCACTAATGATTAATTTTTTCTTGATGGTTAAAATAGATTGGTAAGTAAATTTATCAATAATAAGTAAATTTATAATTGATTTTTTCTTGATAAGTAAATCAATATTTCATAAATTTATCTATAATTCTTATTTAATTTTTCTTAATTATATTAAATTATATTTTATTAAATTGTTAAAAAATTTAGGTTGCTTATAAATAATTTTATGTGTTTTTATAATTAACTTGATATTGTTTATATAAAGGTTTAAGTTATGAATGTTAAGTGATATTGTGAAATTATTCTATGTTAATTTAATGTTATGAATGCTATATAATATAAAGAAAAATATTTCTAATATATTTTAATGCATCTTTATATTTTATAAACAAATATCTAAAATAAAAATCTGATTGTAAAAAAAATACAACTTAATGAGTGAACATACATTTAAAGTTAAAAGTGAAATTATAAAACAAATTGTAGATTTATTTTATTTTTCTTCTATAAATATAATTTTTAGTTCCTGCCACTATAGGAACCACCAAAATTTAACTAGTTATTAGTAACTCTCACTTTAACCATATAACAAAATATATTTCAAAAATCAATTCTCTTGAATCTAATTGGTACACAATTTTCACGATATAAGCGATTTTGACTTAACGATTATTATGGAATGGTGGGTAATCACATAGTAACAAATCATACTTAGTATTTATCTATTAATCTTATCACTTGTATAATCCTACATTGTAACAAATCATACTTAGTATTCATCTATTAATCTTATATATATTGTAACAAATCATACTTCATATTAATTTAAAATATTTTTAAATTAAAATAGTTAAATTATATTGATATTAATATTTTTAATTTTTAAGAAGATTATAGTTTAATCAACAAATTTATATTTAAATTTTACTATAGAGAAACAAAAATAATGATTTGTAAGGAACAAAAAATGGCAGAGAGAAGGAGCGAAATGGGGCGCGAGGATCTTTCTGGTTTGAAGAATGCAGGCAGGAAAATTCGGGTGGATGAAGTAATTAGCGAAGAACCAGAGAAAGCAAAGCCGAAGGACGAAGGCCACATACCACAATGGGTGTTTGTCAATGGTGAATGGATCGATTAATGCTACTCGGCCCACCGAAGAAAGATAAGCAAAGATCAGGAAGTGCTAGGTCCCATTCATAGGAGGCACGATACCCCTTTAGTTGACACAAGAGACACTCATTGGGATGTTACAGGGAAAAAGGAAAGGTTGCCTGGGGTTCGCAATCGTAAACATAAATACCGCAATAAAATAGTGTGGAGGAAAAAAGAGAGAAGCCGTAACGTTGTTGATGACTCGGCTGCGTTGTCCCCTGCTCGTCAGAAGGAACAAAACCCTACCCCTCCCAGACAACCTGAAATCCCATCGATAGACGTCTCTTAGGAGGTAAAGGACGATGCAAAAATCCTGAACGAATTCGCAATTATTTTTTGATTCATAGGAGGGAACCCTAGTAGGGCTGAAATCAGGGAGTGGACAAAGATGGAATGGAGGACTGAGGTGCTTCTCAGGTTTTTGCCTAAGAATTTCTTTGTGGCAGTTTTCGCAAACGAAGAAGCAATGAAATCTGTCACCAAAGCGGGGACGTGGCGCCTGGGCAATCTCACACTCTACATGTAACCCTGGGAGAAAATTTTTGACCCTACTCAGCTCAAGCCTTATGAGCACCCGGTTTGGATCCGTCTTTATAATCTCCCATTTGAGTACTGGAATGGTGGTTGCTTGGAGAAAATTGGAAGATCATTAGGAACCCTGGTGGACATCGATATGGAAATCATTGAAAGTGATTTATACAAATATTCAAGGCTACAAATTGCGGCAATAAAAACTATTCCCCGGTCTCTAATGCTCCTAGTCGATGGCGAAACTTGGCTTCAGGCGGTGGAAATTGAAGAGGATAGAAGATTTTGTCTAAAATGCAGTTCAAGAAGTCACAAAGAGGAGTCCTGCAAGCAGGGGTAGGATGACTGTATTTCCAAGCAAGTGGTTAGGGCAAATAATTATCGGCAACTCGTCCCTTTTGTGGCAAAGATGCCGTATCCACGACATGCGGATCCTGAGGTTAAGAAAAATGAAGACTCTAGTAAGGATCACGCTGGATCCTTTAGTCTCTCTCTTTCTCCAACCACCAGCGGTAATGACGGAGTTGGACAAATAAGAAAAAGTTCGGTTGGAAAGTTACAATTCTCCCTCAGAATCTGAAGCTAATTCGGGACCAGAAGATGAGTTAGACATAATCGACGAAAGGTGCATTTCCCAATTGGCAATCTCACATTTAGGTATGGGCAAAATCGGCAAACAAAGGAAAGCGCACGGAAGAAAATTGACCAAACAGCTTCGGGAGGAAGAGGCATCTGCCAAAAAATATCCCAGCATTAAAGAATTCCTGAGTACTAAGGGAGGATTGGCCTCCCTTGGGAAATAATGAAGATCTCCACTTGGAATGTCAGGGGCCTAATGGCCCCTGGCAAAAGATGCCTTATCAGGCGTCAACTGCAAAATAGCTTAAGCGACATAATTCTCTTGCAAGAAACAAAACTGTCCCAATTGGAAGCTGCCGCATTCCTAAGATTCATCAGACTGTGGAATGGCTTCTTCCATGAATCGTCCAGCGCATCGGGTGGTCTTGGGGTACTCTGGAAAGAGTCTGCGGTCTCGGCTAAATTAATTTGCTCACACGCTAATTGGCTTGCTGCTGATAGCCTGAGTTTGAGTCTCAATTGCCCTTTCATTCTCATCAACATTTATGGTGCCACTGGTACAAAGGAGAAAGCCCGTGTCTGGTCGGAGGTCTTGGGTTTCATCAACGATCATTCTGGAGCCAATATGGTTGTGGGAGGTGACTTCAATGCGGTTCTTGAACTATTCAAAAAACGGGGCGGGCTAAGGACCGAATCATAGGTAATGGTTGACTTCAGGAATTTCATCGCGAGCTCCAAACTGGAAGACTGCCAAACCTCAAACGACATCTTTACTTGGACCAATAGGAGAAAGGACTTTATGGCTATCACAAAACGTCTGGATAGGTTCATGATTTCAGGTGGGTGGCGCAATCTGTGCCCCACCATCGAGGCTCGCATTCTACCAATCTCTGTATCGGATCATTTTCCGGTCGAACTGAACCTTTGCTATGGCTCGGACACACCTAGATCATCATTTAGATTTTTGAACATGTGGTGGCGCGATGACAAACTTCTTAAAATGCTGGAATCATGGTGGAAAGAGCACCGTGTGGGCGGTTCAGACAGCTTTAAGATCGTCAAAAAGTTGCAATTCCTAAAGTCTAAACTCAAAATTTGGAACAAGGAAAAGTTTTAGAACATTTTCGCAGAAAAGGAAAGAGTGGAGCTTGATTTGCAAGCCCTAAATGAATATGTCATTAGGAATGGCATGAGCAATGTGGAATACATCAAAGAGAAGGACTTGAAGAATGAATTGTCTGAATTACTAAAAAGAGAAGAAGCTTTTTGGCGTGACAAATCTAGAGAAGTCTGGATCAATGAAGGAGATTCCAATACTAAATTCTTCCACGCTTCTGTGCTTGTGAGATGTGCGGCTAACAAAATAGAGTCTGTGTACTCAAGCGACGGCTCCTTGAAGTGCGGCACCCAAGCTGTGGGAATGGAGGCCGTGGCTTTCTTCAGAAAGCTGTTAGGGGAGGATCCTGGTCCAAATGGGGAGGGGGATGTTTTGGAGGCAATTGACAAAAGGGTGGATGAAGCAGATAATCAGATGCTAACAGAGCCAATATCAAAGGAGGAAGTTAAGGTAGCCCTATTCCAGTTACATCCCGACAAGGCCCCTAGTCCAGATGGTTTCCCCGCAGGATTCTTCCAGAGGTGTTGGGACTTTTTAGGGACCGACTTGTGGAGATTGTTGGAAGATTTCAGGAAATCGGGGAGGTTT
Source organism: Sequoia sempervirens (assembly GCA_007258455.2). Classification (NCBI taxonomy): domain Eukaryota; kingdom Viridiplantae; phylum Streptophyta; class Pinopsida; order Cupressales; family Cupressaceae; genus Sequoia; species Sequoia sempervirens. Next base: position 17,911 of record VDFB02236728.1, read on the forward strand.
GTAAAAGATATCAACAATTCGGTAATTGCTTTAATCCCCAAGAAATCTGACTGCAGGACCTTTGGCGATTATAGGCCAATCTCTCTCTGCAATACCGTCTACAAGCTAATAGCAAAAGTTCTAGCAAAAAAGCTCAAGAAGATCCTAGGCAAGGTTATTGGCCCCAAATAGAATGGTTTCTTCCCAGGAAGGGAGATCACCGACAGCATCCTCCTAATTAGTGAAGCTGTGCACTCGATAAAATTGGGTAAATCTCTAGGAATGGTAATAAAGCTAGATGTCTGTAAAGCATATGACAAAGTCTCCTGGGAATTCCTGATAAAGGTAATGCAACGCATGGGCTTCAATCATCATTGGTGCACCCTCATCAGTCATTGCATCTCCATGGTGAGGTTTTTTGTAATGGTGAACAAATCCTCTAATGGTTTCTTTGGGGCAACAAATGGTTTGTGGCAGCGGGACCCCATTTCCCCATTTCTATTCGTGATTATGGCCGAGGCCCTGAGTTGTGCCATCAAAAAGAGACGGCAGTTGCAGGCTTGGAGGGTGGTTGCTGTTGCCCCTAATGTTGAACACATCACACACTCTCAATTCGTTGATGATACCACATTATTCGGCGAAGCAAATCTACGGGAGGCTAGTAGTATCAAAGAAACATTGGAGGCTTACAAATCACAATCTGGGCAAAAAATGAACATAGAGAAGTCAAGGATCTATTTCTTTAACACGAAGGTGGAAACTCAGAAGGATATTGCTGCACATCTGGGATTTAGAATTGACAAACTTCTGGCCAGATTCCTCGGAGTGCAGATTTTTGAAGGGGCTAGCAAATCGAAACATTGGCTCAAAGTCTTGAACAAATGCAAAACAAAGGCACTTTCATGGAAGAACAATTGGCTATCCCTGGCTGGCAGACTGACCATGATCAAATCCATGCTCTCGGAAATCCTTATCTTTATGCTTGCCTGTTACGAGGCACCAAAGAGAATAGTAGCAGGCTTAGAGACAGCTCTAAAAAGATTTCTCTGGGAAGGATCAAAAAATGAAAAGCGGATTGCTCTCATTGGGTGGGACACAACGTGCAAGTCAAAATATGAAGGAGGCGTGGGGCTGAGAAGTGTAGTAAGGCAAAATCTTGCATTGGGTGCAAAAATGGTTTGGAAAATGTACAGACACCCGGAGAAACTTTGGTGTCGCATAATGCAAAACAAATATTTGGACAATTGCTCCCCTTCAAGGATCTTATCCGCAGCTACTTTAAGTGGTGGCTCCGCAATCTGGAAGTTCATCTACAATCTTTCAATTATCACGAATCATATCACCTGGAGAATAGGAAACGACAATCGTGCAAGGTTCTGGATGGACTCTTGGAACAGTTATAGGAGCCTGGCCGATCAATTTGATTTAGATGGGGAAGTGGGAAATCTTGAGAGTAGGGGAGAATTGAACTTGCCCGGTACCTTTCTCCTTCAGCTTCTTTTGGAGGTGGTAAAGTGTCCTGGATCAACTTGTTTCATCTCCACCTCGACCAATCAAAATTGCAAGCAATTACAGAAGAATTAAGCAATCGTATTGTCTTGATTTCTAGAGAAGAAGACTCCATAGTGTGGTGCGGGGCAAAATTAGGTGAATATTCGGCTAAACTGGGATATCAAATCTAAGAAGAAATTGGCGCCAGGAGTGATTGGAGGGCGTGGTTATGCTGGGACCATGCTGTGCTTCCCAAAGCTGGGGCATTCTTGTGGGTCTCCTTGCACAACAGATGCAATGGAACATAACGTTGAGGACGCAGATCATTTATTCCTCACATGTTCGTTTGCAATCCCCTATTGGGATTGGCTCCAAAACTCTTTTTCCATACTTGGCTCGAGACAGAAGTCTTTGTGCGAATTCCTCAACTCATGGAAACTGGGCAACAGAAACAGTTACTGGCAAAGTCTGTGGGTATTGGCTCCCTCACTGGTTGTGTGGCATATTTGGAAAGAACATAACAGAAGAATCTTTAGGGGGGAGGCTCTCCGCCTCCCTAGGTTGATCGACAAAATACAGGCAGCAATCATTAAAGTAGCTAATAATAGGACAAGAGTGAATTCCCGGTATAAGTTCACAAAATGGGATGAAGAAATACAGAAAACGTGGGACAGTCTAAAAAGGCCTAAGGCTCACCTGCCTGTATCTGACAAGGTTGATAGGAATGCAGTTCGTTGGGAGAGGCCCATGGATCTCCCTTGGAAACTAAACTTCGACGGGGCGGCTAAAGGGAATCCCGGGGTGGCTGGGGCTGGGTGCATAATTAGAAATCATATGGGCGAGTGTGTCTGGGCTGCCTCCAAGAACCTGGGGGTAAGAACTAACAATGTTGCTGAATTTGAGGCTCTTCTGATGGGAGTACAACTTTGCATCAGTAAAGGTATAAAGTCAATCAAAATCAAGGGGGACTCAATGATTTGCATTAATGCCATCACGAGTGGTCGCTCACCAAGTTGGATTCTCAATGCCTGGGTCAATCAAATAAAGGTTCAATTAGAGAGGCTGGAAAATTTTAAGCTCGAGCATGCTTACAGGGAGGCAAACAAGGCTGTTGACTGTTTGGCCAATGCGGGGGTCGGGCAACTGGACGAGTTAATAATTGACTCTAATACCGATTGTTGGGTTGGCCTCCAGGAGATGGTGGAGAAGGATAAGGATGGTACCATTACACCCTAGCATAAGTTCACGGGTTGTCATTGTTGCCACGTAGGATTGGTCAATGATGGCGGACGGTATTCTTGGACCATGGGCTATGCCATTCTATTCACACATCAGTCTCCTTTTGTAGATTTCCCTGTACGGGCAATTTCAGGTATGGCAGCCCCCGTCTCCCTCATATCTCTGGCAGCTCTGTCCTGCGGATTTTGTTGGAGTATTGTCTGGTTGGAGCAGCCTAGACCCTTGTTTGTTCATTCCCCGTGTGGCGAAAATGTACATGGTGAGGCTATTTATGTCACTCGGTTGGGAGTTTTCTGGCGCTCAAGTATATCCAGAAATCATGGTTTTTCAATTCAGGGTCGCCTGTGTGTGCGTGAAGGAGTCTCTGGCCAGACAATGTTCCCGCCTATTCCTACAGTAGAATGGTATGGCGGTGGGTTCGTCCACTGCTATTTCTTCTTTGGTGCTCGGGGAGAACCAACACTGGTGTGATGGAAGACTCTACGAGAACATTTGCGGTGCTTTGGCAGATGTCCACGAATCTAAGGAGTGGGTGGCGGTGCGGTTGAACAGGCTTGTTGCAGGTACTGACGTCGCCGCCATTGCCAATGCCACAATGGAGCTTCCTACAGGCGGATGGGTGAGCTTTTTGAAAGCCTATTTTGATCCTAACCTAGTGCTGGACAAGGATATGGAAGTCGCCGCGGTGGAGGCTTCTAAGTGCTTTATGGCTGACGCTTGGGAAGTGTTTCGCGTCGGTGTCAAAAACAATGATCTGAATGCTTTCTCCCGGTTCATGCTCTCGGATCGGGCCTGGATTGGCCCTGACAGCCTTCGGCGTTTGTCAGTCTTGGGTGGCCATTTGGCTATTTTGAATCAATGCCTGGGCGATTAGGGGGTAGGTTGGTGTAGATGGTTTCTTTGTTTGCCCTTGGTTTGGACTGGTAAATGGGTGTGGCCGGGGTTGTTTTTGGTAGGCTTCTTGGGTGCCTTTCCAGGTGTTGCTATCCACTTTGTGTCATCTTTGGCGGACAGGAAGTTGTTTGGGCTGTCTGTTGTAATCTGTACGCGAGAGTTACCCCCATTCTTCTGGTAACACTCATCAATAAAAAAAAATAAATAAAAATTTATATTTAAATTTTAGTCTTTTTTTAATAACTTCCTTAATTTTTAGATGTTATGGCTAATCTT
>VDFB02236729.1:0-23577 GCA_007258455.2 Sequoia sempervirens
CAAGCTTATCTCGAAAATACACAAACTTTATTCTAGAGAGAGGCTTGGTGAGAATATCTGTCGTCTGCTCATTAGTGTTGATATACCTTAACTGTATAGCCTTCCGCAATACCATATCTCTAATATAGTGATACTTGATCTCAACATGCTTGGTTCTGTCATGAAACACAAGATTGACAAAAAGCTTCACACAACTCTGGTTATCACAATGAATGATAGTAGGTTCCATTGATTTTCCAAACAATCCTGCAAGGAGCTTATGAAGCCATATTGCTTCCTGAGCTGCCATACAAGCTACAATATACTCTGCCTCTACTGTACTCAATGCCACAAATGACTGCTTCCTGCTGCACCAGGATATCATAGCAGATCCCAAACTGAAGCAACAACTGGAGGTACTCTTCCGATCTGTAACACATATTGCCTAATCAGAATCAGTATAACCATGCAACTCCAAGTTAGCATCTGAAGAATATCTCAACCCATATCCAACTGTGCCACACAAGTATCTCAGGATATGTTTAGCTGCAATAAGATGTATCTGTCTTGGTTCACACATGAATTGACTAAGTGCACTCACAGCATAACAGATATTTGGTCTAGTGTTAACTAGATACATCAAGGACCCAATCAACTGTCTATACATTGTAGGATCCACCAAGTTTGAACTAGCTACAACCTCCTTCAATTTATGTAGGTTGGTCTCCATAGGTGTAGACATGGATTTGCAATCCATCATACCAAACCTCTTAAGTACATCAATGGTGTACTTCCCTTTACTTAGAATCATCTCATCTGGGTTCTGCCAGACTTCTAAGCCAAGGAAGTAGTGCATAAGTCCAAGATCTTTCATCTAAAACTCAGAGGCTAACTCCTTCTTACATTTGATGATCAAGTGCTCTTCTCCAGTAAGTATCAAATCATCAACATATAAAACCAAAATCAATGCTTCACCATCAATTACCTTAAAGTATAGATTAGAGTCAATATCATTCTTCAAGAAGCCCAAGCTTGACAGGTAACGATCAATTCTTTCGTACCATGCATGAGGAGCCTGCTTAAGACCATACAAGGCCTTCTTCAGTTTGCAAACATGAGACTCCTTCCCATGTACCTCAAACCCATTAGGTTGCTCGATGTAGACTTCTTCCTCAATCACACCATTTAGAAAAGCTGTTTTCACATCCATTTGATGAATCTTCCATCCTCTAGATGCAACAATGGCAATGATGGTCCTAACAAAAGTGTAGCGAGCAACAGGAGCAAATGTTTCTTCATAATCAACTCTCTCTTTATGTGAAAACCCATGAGCCACGAATCTTGCCTTGTACTTCTCAATGCTCCCATCAGCTGCATGCTTGATCTTGAAGAGCCATTTCGAAGATACCACAGATTTGCCTTCGGGTCTAGGAACCGTAGCTTATCATTCTTGAGAATTGATTGGTACTCCTTTGTGTAGCATCTTTCCCAGGCCTGGGTTGAGTCTTCTTCCCTGCTAGAAACCGGTCTCAATAGTCGACTCATCAAGGCAACATAAATGGAGAACTTATGTGGCCTTTTACTTTCTCACAGATGATGTACCTCTAGAACACCGAAGCTTTCAGCCTCTTATAAATGTCACCTAGCCATAGAGGTCTCTTTCGCTAATCTGTCTCCGGTAGGCCCATTGGTAGGTTCCAAGGGCTCAACTAAATCAACATCTTCCTTTGGTTCAGAAGTCTCCTTCTGAATCTCAGAAGTATGGTCAACTTTCATATCCTGAGGAGGCTCATCGCAGTCAATCTCTACATGAGTTCCCTTGGATCTTCTAAATGCAACATCTTCCTCGAATGTGACATCCCTATTGATCTTGATCAACTTCTGTCCTGGAATGTATGTGTGGAAGCTTTGATGTCTCAGCCCAGCCCACAAATGTTCCCTTCTTGCGAGAGGCTCCAATAGTTCTCTTCTCTTTTTGGAACATGAACATAGGGTAGAACATCCAGATCCTCAAATGACTAACCTCGGGCTTCTTCCCTATAAAGGCTTCTTCCAGAGTCATATTCTCCAAGACCTTGTGAGGGCTTCTATTCTAAACATATACAGCAGTCCTAGAAGCTTCTGCCCATAAGAAGGTTTGTAGATCCTGGTCATGGATCATGGCTTTTGCTGCTTCCACGATCATCCTGTTCTTTCTCTCTGCAACACCATTCTGTTGAGGATTATAGGGGACACAAAACTCCCTCTTAATCCCAACATCAACACAGAAATTTCGAAAGCTACTAGAGGTGTATTCTTCTTCATTATTAGATATCAGATATGAAGATCTTGATTCTTTTACCGGAAAGATTCTCTACAAGAGCTTTGAACTCCTTGAACCTTTCTAACACTTCCTTAGATTCTTTAGTTTTCAAAAAATAAATCCAAGTCTTTCTATAGTGATCATCAATAAAAAGAACATAATACAGGAAACCACTCAAAGAAGGAACAAACATAGGTCCACATAAATCATGAATGAGTCTAAAATACCATAGATTTCTCTACTATGGAAAGGAGCTTTTGAATTCTTACCCATAGCACATCCTTTGCAAGTTCCTTCATGCTCCTGATTGAACTTAGGAAGTGCCGTGACCATCTTCTCCATGATAGGTAAGGCTCGGAAGTGGAGGTGAGCCAATCTTCGATGCCACAAATCACATAGACTTGAAGAATCATGAACTAATGCTTGTAGAGGACGCATACACAGCCTATAGAGGCTTTCATGTCTAACACCAATTACTTGAGCATCCTTGAAACTGGAATTCTCCATCCACACAAGAACTTTGCCTTTGGAGAAGGCAACTTGATATCCTTTATCTTCTAGAGCTGAAATGGAGATGAGATTGTGCTTGATTCTTGGAACATAAAGAACGTCTCTCAACTGAAGTGTAATGCCGGAATCCAAATGAAGAGTAGAGGTCCCAATCCCTTTCATGGAGTAGCCAACATCATCTCCGATAATAACTTGTTCGGAAGAATCTTTCTCCACCAAACTTGATAAGTGCTCCTTAAATCCAGTGATGTGTCGAGAAGCACCACTGTCGATCAGCCAAGTGTTGGTATCTGTAGGTACATTGCTTGACAATGCTGAATAGAATAGGTATTCACATGAATCTTTCTATGGAGAAGCATCATCAACATCTGCAACGGTGGCTTGTTGCTTAGGTCTAGTTGGACAATGCTTAGCAAAGTGGCCAAACTTATCACACCTAAAGCATTGATCTTGGACATGTCTCTCTTCTTCTTGGAGCGGGAGCATCATCATTTCCCTTATCTTGATTCCTCTTGAAGAATCCTTTCTTTCCATCTTTTCCTTTCTTCTTCAAAGCATGGGAGGCGAGAACATGAATATCTTCATTTTTGAACTTTGACCAACGCTCTAGCCACCAGCCTTGATTCTTCTTGAATGCATACAATCTTAGACGATCAAACTTAGGCAATTTTGATCTTGCACTGATTCCCTGAATGAAGGATTCCCAAGACAAAGGAAGACCATTGAGAGCAAGCATAGTCAAATCTTTGTCATCAACCATATGCCCAATTGTTGAGAGCTGATATCTCAAATCTAAAATCCTCATGAAGTAAGCAATCATTGATTCTCCCTTTGCCATCTTCACATGGTGTAGTTGTTGCTTTAGTGCAAGTGCACGACTGGTATTGTTGATTTCGTACGTTTCTTTCAAAGTCTTAAACATGTCTCTTTCCGTCTTTAATTTAGAGACAATAGGAACGATATGATCCTTCACGAAATCAACCAATATTTTCATTGCCTTGATGTCTTTCTTCACCCACTGCAACTTCTCTTCTTCCTCCTCAGGTTCAGGAACACTGGACTCCACAAACTCACCCAAGTCATTTTCATGCAAGGTAAGCATGATCCTAAATCTCCAAGATGTGAAGTTGGATGCTCCCTCGAGTCTATCCTCAATCTTCAAACCATTCACCATCTTGACAAAGGTAGAGATAGACAAGGAAATATAAAGAAAAGAAAAAGAGTATCGCTGTATGAACAAATCTGATCATGATTGCCTCAAACCCGCTCTGATACCATGTTAAATTTAGTGATCAGATTAAGTGCACAGAAAATTAATTCAAAATCAGACACAATAACACAACAGATACCCTGGGAAAACCCTCCTCTTGAGGGAGAAAAACCCAGCAACAATATATCTCTTATATATTGAAACAATAAATGAATCTCCTTTACAATAGAAGCCAATATAGAGGCTTATAACATGCACTTCAAACTAATGCAATACAAAAGACAATCAGATGAAGATAATCTCAGCCAACAATGATATTGAACTTCTCTTGAACTCGATCTACCTTGAATAGAATTTGCACCAAGAATGTGTATGGAATTCGCACCAATAATGTGTATGATGAAGTGTATCGAATGAACTGAATATGAAATGCCAATCAACAAGGTTTCATTGAGTATATATACACCACAAATGGAAGAGACATGTCTTTCCAAAAGCATGTCGGCCTTTAACAAAAATCGTGCCTCCTCCATAAGATCGTGTCTCTTCAAGGTCGGCCTCCAATAACAAATATAGCTCTTTATTATTTGCACCTCTTCATTAATCATTATGTCGGCTTGAATAAACAAATCGCACCTTCAATAAATCGTGCCTCTTCAAAAAATGATATCTCTTATAAATTAAATAGGCTTGGGCTATTATTTAATTTATCATCATTAAGTAAAGGATATCGGCTGGAAGTAAAGACCGACGCTGTACATGAACATCAACAACATCATATACTTAAGTTGTGGATTTTTCCATAAAATTGTTTGTTTAGGGATTAGAAAAAAGGCAAGGTGAAGCCTAGATGTTGGTCACCCACAAGCAAAATTCACTGCCTGAATGAAAGACATTAATGGCATTTTTATAGGCCACATAGATCTTGCTTGAATTTGGGTGTAGTGTCCTCTTTTCTTGTTCATCCTAATCTTCTAGCCAACATCTTACAGAGGCATGTTTCTTCTTGGAAGAGGGTGCTCTAGATGTGTAATGTCCCCTTTTTGGGATATTCTTTAAAACAACAATATTTACTCAAAATATGACAATAGTTTAATCCAAAATTAAGAAACTTATTATAATAATCAGATCAATAGATCATAGCACAATACCCAAGGATTCAAATCGTGAATTCCCTTGAAATACTTTGCAAAACTATTGAATTGAACTTTTAAAGGACCCCGTCCCTAACTCAATAGTGACAATGCCAAGGACCTCGTCTCTAGCTTGTCAAGGGCATGAAAAGATCCCGTCCTTCCAACCTTTAGCCCACCCTGTGAGGCCAGACCCTGTCTGATTTGCGAATACTACCTAGAATTCATAATTGATAGCTTGATGTATTTGCTAGACTACTGCTGATTTATATTTTTTGATGGATTGACACTTCAATCCTTGGATAATAATGGTATGCTTTAATAAATGATGCTGTTTGAATAGATATTATGCAGTATATTTACGGCTGCAATGAATTGATATATTTCAATTGATTTCTCACTTTTTCACTTGATGGCTCCACCCAATAATTTGATCTCCCTTTAATATCTTCAATGTTGGGGAGAGTCACATCTTTTAATTAATATCCTTATCTTGGAAAGGGATACATCCCTTCATAACCAAGCACTGCCTGAAAACTTTTTATTATTAATTATATGCTTTTCTTAGAGTCCCCGCCCATGTAATTCTTCTTGTCTAATATTAACATTGCCTTCTCAAAGAGTTGTACCCCTTGATAATTAAGTGCTCCTTTTAGACTCTTAGTTTATATTTTTTAATTTTATGCCTTTTGTGGGATTGATGCTAATAACCCTCCTTTTATCTTGATCGACCATGCTTTAGAATTGCTGTGAGTATTGTTTGACCCGCCTATGTTAGACTGCGATTTTATTTGGCATAATGGTGCGATTTCCTTCATGGTGGAGGCATGACAGACGAGTATGTAGCCTTGCTTTAGTCTCTTCATGGGAAGCCCAACATCAATGCAAGCTTCCATTGAAACATTTTTTTCAAGTGCTGTAACTTGAAAGGGATGCATTGCCACCATGGAGGCCACAAGCTTGTCAAAGCTCAACACCTAGCTAGAGGCTTGTGAAGAACTAGACTGTGGATCATCCACCTTAGTATCCTTAATGCATGGGCATCTCTTGATGCCACAAACGGTACTTGAAGCTCCTCTACCACCTCTATTGAATCTACCTTTCACACTCTTGAGCTTTGAAGATGAACTAGTTACCAAATTGATCAAAAGCTCCTCTTTTGCTGCACCTAGGAAATGATTAGAGCCAGGAGCATCCTCATCATCTTTGTCGTTCTCCTTTTGCTCACTTAGATGCAGATCCAATAGTGCTGCCCTAATTGATAACCTTCCCTTTTTCTCCTGCGTTTTCTCATTTCACAATATCACCATCCTTGAGCACTACCAATATTGATCACCAAAGTCAACTTGTATGTAATGCCCCCTTCATATTTTTTTGTGGTTTTACACTTTTTTGTATTTTCTGATTTTTTTTAAACAAGAAACAAACTGAAACTATGAACTAAAAATTGAAAATAATGATGGAAAATACTTGATCAAACCCTCAAACACTTCATGAGTCAAAATCTGAACCAAATTTTGATAAATTCAATGGCTGGTACAAACACTAGTTCACTTCAAGTGCTCAGATCAGATTCAAACATAAATATGAAAACTCTCAAAGTCTAATTTTATTGATTTTTATGATAATTACAAGCTGAAAATTGTTCTGAAACAAAAATTAGATGTGAAATTACAATTTTGAACTTACATCTAGACCTTATTGGAATGGTATGGCTGGGCTGATCGAGCTAGATTAAGGGCTGTATGGACTGGTACAGCAGTTGTACGGCTGTGGTAGGAGCTTACAATGACCAAACAAATTACTTTTCAACTTTCTTTGCTGCTGATGTAGTGCAGATCAGACCTTGGAAGCACAAATCAGACCTCAAAAGTGCCAAATAAAAATATATGGATTGTCTTCACAGCTGATGCCCTCCAAATCAGCAATAAATATCTCAAAAAATGGTTTGCTACCATTGAAAAATAATTTCTGAATTTTTGTGCAGGTGGGTTACCTCCAAAAATAGTGCCTAAACCCTCCAAGGATGTCATCCAGCAGCTGTTATGACTGTAACAACTCAGATCCAGCCATTTAGGATGCCTGAGAATTCACCAAAAATCGAAAACTCATTGTATAAATTGACAAATATCTATGTTGAAATGATGATTTTTTCTTGCCAAAAACACTTTAATGAAACTGTTGTGAACATTGTAGCAAAATCAAAATTTGCCACAAAACAACACAATCGTGATTTTTGGATGGAATTAACTAAGATTGGAAACAAGGTTTTTTGTCCTTGATCTCAAATGTGGAATTGAGAAAGCTTTTTGTCCGCCCGAACCCCAAACATTCCAATGGTTTTTAAGTCTTGAATGCCTTAGATTGAACAAACTGATGAAATCTGAAAATTGGATGCAAAGAGGATAACTTGATTGATTGCAAAATGAGGAAAAGTGCTCCTTTTATAGATGCTTTTCTTTGGGCCCTCCATTTATTCTAATTTCATTTTCCTTTCAAGTATTAAAAATACTTTTTATATTTAATTGTCAAAAAAATACATTTTCTTAAATTTATGTAGGTTGCTCCAAAAATAAAAGTGCTCGGACCCAATTTAAAATATATTATTAATTATTTTAATCGAAACAATGGGACATGACATTGTATAATTGACACCATAGCTTCTAAGAGTGAGTATGTGCTAGGCTAGAGTGATCTGAATTGAAACCTATAAAACATTGTAATTCACAATTGATTGCAGTTATTTTTTAATTTTATTTATTATTAATCTATTCTTAATAATTATTATTTGTATTAATTTAAATTTAATATATTTTTAATTTATATTTATTTGAACTTTTTAATTTAGTTTTAGATAATAATTCAAAACTTTAATATATATAGTAAGTTCTAGGCTAGAGTGATCTGAATTGAAACCTAAAAAACATTGTAATTCACAGTTGATTGTAACTACTTTAAGTTTGTTATTATTAATTATTAATTTATTTTTTATAAGTATTAATATTTAAAATTTAATATATTTTTAATTTATATTATCTAATTTATTATTTTTAAAGTTAGATTCAGATGTAAATGTAAAATATTGTATATATATATATATATATATATATATATATATATACACACACAGTTATATCCAGCTGTCTCTGTAATAGGGGGTCTTGAAAAATAGCTGTATCCATATTGGATACTGTATTCATGTCTAACCTTGTTTAAAATTTATATGGAGGTGCCATGTTAAATATATACGTCCTGGAGTAAATGAAAGGGTAATTATGCAGCGTTTGTTGGATGAATAAATATCGAGTGAACTGAAAGCAATTGAATCTTTCATAGGCTAGGCAAAACACTGGATAAATTATGTGGCTTTATGCAATCAAACGTATCCATTAAGTATTAAAGACAATGTATGCATGGAATTTTAGGACATTGTTCATTCATAACTGTGCTGTAAAAGTTGTTTTGAGTTCATTCGTGGGTTTCCTTCTCGAAGGTGCATCTATTCCAAACATGAAAATCTAGCCGGTTTCAAGATTGACATCTGATTGACACATGGCTATATGCAGCAAAACTATCCAGTTTTAACAACGTTTTTTGTACTTCTGAATTTCTATTGTCATTTTGTGCATTTATGTTACTTGTTTAGGATTCTTTCTCAGTTTTCAAGAGTCGTTTAAATTGTTGGAAACATGATGTGATCAAAGTCCTGTCCAACAATTTTTCTGAATAATTGAGTTTTTGTTTCGTTTGGCCTAGTAAATTTTGTTTCACAAGAAAGGACAAGAAATTAAGCACAATCTGAGGTCAGACTCCAGGCACAGTTGTGCATGAGACTTTATGAAAGACTATCCCATCTTTATATTTGTAAGATTTGCTTATTCACAAATGTTCTATACTTATGATTCATCCTATAAATGAATTTTCATACTTGTATATTATGCATTACAACTCATGGTACTTACTATTTCAATGACATTGATATCTCTATTCTTGTTTGTTTTATATATATTTTCCATCTGATTTCAGTCTCCGAACAAGAGACGGCCGCAGAGAAAACGGTTACCTTTTATTGAGGAGCAGGAAAGGATGATAACAAATATCGACCGAGTAGAGATAGTAGACATAGGTAAATTACTGAAAGAAGCAGATAGTAAATTTCAGTTAGTATTAGATCTTGCAGCTGAAGCAACTGAGTTCCAGATCAAGAATAAAGATAGACCTATTGACATGCATCCACTTTCAAAGGCTATTAGTGATAGAATGAACGAGGATGGATTTGAACGTCCAGATGGATATCTTGTAGATGATACATATGGTCTAGTCCCTGATTCATGGGTAAGACGTTTTGAATCTTAGGCCTCCATGGTGTTGTGCTCTTTGCTCTCTTGCTCTTCTTCAACATAAGGGTCTTTGGGTCCCTTTCTTGTGCCTTTGGACTGAGTCCGAGAGTTGGAGGCACCTCCATCTTTTCTCTGAATGTAGGATTTGCTCCACTGAGATTAAAACATAGGCATAATTTCAAATGTGAAGATTCTTTAATTTAGTTTAGTTTATGTATCTCATTACTTTCAAAGCATATTTTCTTGTATGAATTGAAAATTCATTTACATAATAGATTCACCTAAAAAAAATAAATTGTGCACTCCTAAAAGTAGGTAATTTCAATCTCAGGATTTGGCATTCTTTCTAAACATTTGATCCTTATTAAGTACAAAAAAATCCAGTGAGATTTATATAACTTGTACTGTATTCAGAATTGTAACATATCTGCTATGTTATGAGAAAGAAAAATAATAATTTTGAGCTTGTATTTTTGTCATAATTTTGCACAAGAAAAATATTAAAAGAGTTTATATGAACTTGAGCTAGTTGTATGTTTTTCTGGTAGATATCATTTATATTTGCAAGGGAGATTATCTGTGCATCATGGCACATTGTTACATCTCATTATTTTACCTGTATGATGATTTGTTGCAAAGTCAATTTCATGGTCATTTAGAAGTTCATTCAGATGGTTCATCTTGCTGGACAATTCTGGTGATTGTACTATTCCATGTAATATTCTATCCAACTTCTACGCCAAACTTTTACTATTTTCCATACCTTCATTATTCCAGCATTCTAACAAACATTTTGCTGACCGTTGATTTAAAAATGTTTTCCTCTCTATTTGCACTCAGATAATATTTGACAAATTTGCATGATAACCATCACAAAGGAAAATTTCTGTAATGTCCCCTTTTTTCTAGGGTCTGTATTAGAACAATGGCTAGCCTTTGGTTTCCATAGGTTAGCGAGATGTGTAAGGGGCCCTTTGGAGGGTATTTAGGGACTTTAGCAAGCTTGATGTTTTCATTCCAGCATCTTCAGCTCAGTGATTGAGTATTTTGCTTGGTAGGCCTTACGAAGGCAGTTCAGGATTTCTTCGTTCACACTTGCTATTTATAGGAAGTGCTATCTGGTTTAATGTCGGCATGCCTATAGTTGGTATTTGTGTCCGGACACTCTCAGGAGGTTAATGCTAGATCATTGCCAGGAGTAATTAAATCATTAAAGTCATTAAAGTGACTTATGATTTAATGTTATAAAGTTACTTTTAATAAAGTGCTTTTATAATATGGCGTTATAAGGTGAATAAAGTAACTTTAATTAAAATGATATATTTTAAGTTACTTTATTAGTATTTCATTAAATGGCACATGTTTCGAAAAGTGAATTTAATTAAAAGATTTAAAGAGGCCAAATGAGGTGTTGGTTTTTGAAAACGGATTACTTTATTATTTTAATAAAGTGAAATGCCAAGATTAGGGCGTAGGGTTTGGAGAAGGATAAAAAGCAAAGAAGAAGATCATTTTCACTATTCAAGCTATCATTTGCAAACAAAAAGCTGAGCACAGGGTTGCAGGTATGAAGTTTCAAGCTACTTTGAGGATGGAAACCCTTGAATAGGACGGAGTCTACAGGTTTGAAAGATCACCCAAGGTCTTCTTGTTTGGATGGTTTCACACAGAGATCATCATCTGAGCATTCACAAATTTAATTCAATAGATTCAATCAACAATTTCAATATTTCATCAGTAGATTAGAAATAAGACAGAGGTCAAATCAGCAGTTGCACATTCAAGGGTTTACAAAGTTTCCAGGGTTCAGTGCGAAGATTGTTGATATTCACCGCTGTTGATCAAGCATTCCCTGATCTGAGATTTATGCTGTTGATTCCGTGTATGGATTTTATGTATTTCCTGAAGCATTAATACAAATAATTTTGGTTATTTGTCTCTTGCATTTGTTTGGAATTGTTCTTTTGCAAAATTCTATATTATTTGTATTGTTGGCAAAATTCAAATAACCCAGATCAAGGTGGGTTACTGCAATTTCCCAATTTTTAAAATCGATATTATAATTCTTTTAAAGTCTTACATTTACTTCTATTTAATTCTTTTCAGATCACTGGATATTACAAAAAATTATGTGTGAAATTTAGGAAATCATAGGTATGCTGACCTTTAATGGACATACTGGATAGCGGATATGCATCCCATTAAGAATGCAACTTCACTTTGGCACTCCCATTAAAAGGTGGCAGCCCCTGAATGTGTGTGTGTGTGTGTTGCAGTATATAAGAATTGACAATAGACCCAATGTATTGAAATCCATCTGTATTAGCAGCGGCTAGTATTAACATTAACCCACACAAGTGCTAAGATGGAATCTTTCACCCACGTCAAGCCTAGCTAATATAAACTCTTCTGCCAACATCCAATTACGTCTTCTGCGGGAAATTGATCGATAACTTCCACTTTGGCGGTGGCTAGGATAATGGTAGCAGTTTAGGATAATGGTGGCGACTTCCAAACTTTAATACCTCCCTTCTATGATCAGTCTAGTTGAGCAGTGTCATACATGGTATTGTGGGGATGCGGCAACTTTCATGTATATAGCCATTAGAACCAACGATAGCTTTTCAAACTTCCTTAGCTGGTGTTAATAACTGTGATATTGGAATATAGTCATTCCCATTCACATATTCCAAACTATATATGGTTGATGGCTAAAATATTATTTAAGTGAACATAACCAATATTTAATTGTGCATTTATTCCAAAACAATTATGAAAATATCTTTGTGAAACTTTGGTAAATTCCTCAAACCTTGAATACCATGAAATTTGTCTTTTTAAAGACTTCACAAATTTCCCACAATTGATCAAATGGCCATTGAAGCATAATGCGAATTATGAGTGAATCTGCCATCCAATGGAGTTGGGCTTTTGTCCAATCCACCCCGAAACTCAAGGGTTTCCATCCTCAAGCCTCCTGAAAGCCAAGCTCTCCAAAATACTTATGAAGATAATTTTCCAAAAGATAATAATATCCTTTTCCACTAACTTTTATGCTTCACCACCTTTCTATTGTTTATTAAATATTTTGCCTTTCTAAAGTGACTTTATTTAATATATGCATTTAATAAAGTCACTTTAATAATAAATTAATTAATTAAATATAAATGTCCAAAATATTACTTAGGATAGTTTAGTAATTAATTAATTAATTAAATATAAATATCCAAAATATTACTCAAGACGGTTTAATATTTAATTAATTAAATTAAACTCCGTGGGGATTACTTGAAAATTGGGGACATTACAGTCCTTCCTTCCTGACATTGCTTTCCCTCAAGCAATTGCAAACCTGGATGCTACAATATCTGTTCTCATGTAGCATCCTCAATAGGAAAATCTCTCCACTTGATCGAATACTCCTTAATAACCCTACTTCTCAATCTATGCTCCTTCATATCCAAGGTAACATTAGGCACCAAAATCAATTTTCCCTCATCTAATGGTGGAAGCTCTAGAGATAGAGTAGTGTGTTGCCCAATCACCCTTTTGAGGCAAGATACATGAAATATGTTATGAATTTTGCTAGTTGCAAGTAACTCTAGCTCATATGCTACCTCTCTAACTCTCCTCTCAATCATGTAGGGCCCATAGAACCAAGACTTCAACTTTTCCGTACCACTCCTTTTCAATGTAGATTGTTTGTATGGATGTAGGCACAAGAAAATTAAATCATCGACCTCAAAAGTTCTCTCAATCCTGTGCTTATCTGCATGTCTTTTGCTAATTTTGAGTTCAATGCAAATTTTCCTTAAGTGCCTTAAGGATATAGTTGCTATCCTACAATAATTCTCTTGCCTTGGGAGCTCTACTATCATCAAATGCTAAGTCTACAAAAGACATAGTGTCATACCCTTACAAGGCCCTAAATGGCAACATACCTATTAACATGTGGTAGGTAGTATTGCAACAATGCTCCCCTAAATATAGTTATCTGATCCATGTCTTTTCTAGCCTTGCTACATAATTACGTAAATACCCCTCCACCCACTTATTTACAATCTCCATCTGTCCGTTTGTCTATGGATGGTAACTAGCACTTGGGGACAATTCGGTACCAATCAATCTTAACAACTCTTGCCAAAACACACTGAGAAATTTGCTATCCCAATCATTGACAATCATATTCAAAAGCCCATGAAGTTTGAACACCTCTTTAAAGAATAAATTTTCCACTTGAGGTTCCTTATAATCAAAAGAATAACAAAGAAATGTGCATACTTAATCAATCTATCAACAAATGCATATATGCAATCTTTGCCTTGGACCTTTAGAAGACCAGTGATAAAGCCCATCCATATACTCTCTCACTTTTGTTGAGGCATAGGCAATGGTTGTAATAGATTTGTGAGGAAAGTATGTTTAGACTTGTTCTACTGACAAGTCATACACTCTCTGATATATCACAAGAAATCACTCTTGAGACCCTTTCATGAGAATCTCTCCCAAATTTTCCTTTAGGTTTTGAAGAACCTTGGGTGTCTTGCTAGAGGAGTATCATGAACAATTCTCAAAATCTTACTCTTAATTTTAGATTCAGGTCCCAAATATATCCTATCCTTATAGTATATCACATCATCAATCACCTTATCTTTGTCATCTTGAAACTTACCGTCCACAAGCTTGCATGCAAATGTATTCTTGAAATACTCAACCACCAAGTGAGCCTTCCAATCGGCTGAAATATTTGACATAGAGGAAAGGGTGGGTCTCCTGGATAACGCATCTACCACAATATTCTTTTTCGCCTTGACATATATAATGTCAAAGTCATACACCTGAATCTTACTCACCCATTTCTGGTAGTGTTCATTCAAATCCTTTTGCTTTAGAAAATATTTCAGACTATTGTGATTTGTCTTGATCACAAACCTTCCACCTCCTAGGTACTATCTAAAATTTGCCAACACATGCATGATGGCAAGTATTTCCTTATTATAGGTGGAATATAACTGCTTTGCATGTCTCAACTTCCAACTCTCGTAGGCTATGGGATGCCTATTCTGCATAAGTATTGCGCCTATCCCTTCGCCTGATGGATCACACTCAAACACAAACGATTGAGAGAAGTTTGGTAAAGCTAGCATTGGAGAAGAACTCATCACCTGCTTGAGCCTATCAAGTGTAATTTGAGCCTCATCCAACCATTTGAATGCACCCTTCTTGGTGAGATTTGTAAGAGGTGCAACCAATTGGGAAAACCCCTTGACAAATCTCCTATTGTAACTGCATAACTTGAGAAAACCCCTCAAGTCGGAAATGTTCCTCGGCGATGCCCAATCAATTATGGCCTGTATCTTCTCCTGGTGCACCTTCACACCATTAGCACCAATCACATGTCCTAAATAAAAAATCTCTACCATTCCAAACTCACATTTAAATGCCTTTGCAAACAGTGACTATGACTCCATAATGTCCAACACCTCATCAATGTGCCTAAGGTGATCCTCCCATGTCTTATTGTATATCAAGATATTAAAAAAGTCCAATACAAATTTCCACAATTGCTTATTAAATATGTGTGATTCATACATGACTGGAAAGTCATAGGTGCATTAGTAAGACCAAAGGGCATAAGTAAAAAATCATATTACCTTAGTCGCATTTGAATGTTGTCTTATGTACATCCTTTGCATGGACTCTAATCTGATGGTATCTTGAATGAAGATCAATCTTCGAGAAGTAAATTGCCCCATGTAGCTCATCCAATAATTCATCTATCTTGGGTATAGGCTACCTGTTTTTGATAGTCTTCTTATTCAGGGCACAGTAATCAATGTACATCCTCATCGTGCCATCCTTCTTCATTTAGACCATCGAAAAAGAAAAGGGACTAGAGCTAGGTCTAATGTGTCCCATATCTAATAACTCATTTATTGTTTTTTCAATTTCTTCTTTGAATCTCTTGGGATGATGATAAGGAGTGGTGTTACTAGTTTGGAGCCCTCCTCTAACTCAATCACATGCTCAAATCTGCAACTAGGAGGTCCAACTAGAGGGATATCTCCAAACACAATATTGTGTTTATCCAAAATCGATTGAATGTCCACATGATGATGTCTACCATCACTAGAGGAAGATTTGGAAGACACAAAACATTGGGCTGCCAATGTAACCTCACCATGACTAAACAATGCCTACGCCCTCTTCGCTGTCACCACCTTTGGTGCACCATCCACCAATGCTCTCAACACTATCTTCCTCCCATCTGCCATGAACTCCAACTCCATTCTTTGGAAATTCTAACTATACCTGCTAAGTGAATGTAGCCATTGAACTTCTAAAACACCATCAGTCTCACCAATTCCGGCCACATAGAAATCATTAGTGACTGTATAGTCCCCCAACTGAATGCTCAGTTGCGAAATCTTCTTGGTGCAAGTCATTATGAACCCATCGGCTACCATGACATTGAAACCAAAAAAACCCCTCAACCTATAATCCTCTCTTCACCACAAGATCATCAATAAAAATGAATTGTCCCATTGTCAACTAAACAAGTAACCCGTTGTCCCTTCAAGACTCCTCTAACTCTGAAAGGATGGTACTTAAAAACCTTTGATAATGTAGCAATCGTACCATGTGTCACATCTCGTGTAGCACTATCATCATGTTCTAACTGTTGATCCTCATGACCACTCTTTGAACTAGTGCTTACTACCTCATCAATGTCAGAAGTAACCTCAACATAATGTGCTTTACCTTTTTCAAGGCACTTGTGATCGGGCTCCCATGTTCCTTGCAGGAGAAACATAACTTCTTCCTACACAACTCATTCCTCGACTCGAAATCCAATTTGGGTGGTGTAGTCTTAGGCTGATTGAAAGTCTTTCTAAATGGTTTATTGCTCTTGAAACTCTTCTTTTGGGACTGTTGGGTAGGATGTGTAGTTTCAAGATCAAGTGCCATTTGAATAGCATCTTGAAGTGTACTAGGTTTGAAAGTCTTCATCAAACCTCTCAAATTATGATTCAATCCTTCTGTGAACAACATTTTCACTCCCCTTTTTGACATTATAGTGAAATATCCCCCTTAGTTTTTTCCCAAGTTTTTAGCACATAAAACTTCACCCG
This sequence comes from Sequoia sempervirens, assembly GCA_007258455.2. Lineage (NCBI taxonomy): Eukaryota > Viridiplantae > Streptophyta > Pinopsida > Cupressales > Cupressaceae > Sequoia > Sequoia sempervirens. Next base: position 16,608 of record VDFB02236729.1, read on the forward strand.
TTAATGCTATCCCAAGGAAGTTAACAAACTTAAAGCAACCCTTCACATTTTGATCACCTAGATCCTTGAGTGGGCAAGGTGAGAGCATATAGTGTAAGGGTTTTTGATAGCAATAACTTGAAAAGCTGAAAGTACAATGCTATTGGCGGCAAGTCAACCAATAGAAGAAATGTAAATGCTTAGGCGGCAAGGCAGCGTCTTCCACTTTCAGTGGGCTACAGGAAAAATAAATGAAAGTAAATTGCTTAGGTGGCAAGCCAGCCTCTTCCATTTTTCAGCAGTTAACAATATAAGCAAGCAAACTAGGCGGCAAGCTGGCCTTTTCCACTTTTCAGTGGGAAAGAACACAAAGTACTGAAGTGACAGAGCTGATTAGTACTACTGAATCAGCATTACAATATGGCATTAGATTTAATACAATAAGAGAGAACCAAACCAAAAATGAAGCCCAAGTGTTAGGGAATCATCTCAATGACATTACAATGACTAGGCAACATGATATAATGATGAAATACTAAAAATACCAGGTCTGATATGAAGAAGCAGCAGTCTGATATAAAATTGCACTGTGCACGAACTCCAATCAACAACCTTCAAACATTCGTAACTCCTCAACCATTGCTCCGAATGACTTCAAACTAGATGCAAATGAAGCCTAGAACCTAGGAGTCCAAGTTCTAGCCACCAAACTTGACCAAATAACTCTGTTTATTTTTGCACACTTCCCAATGCAGCAATAACCAAAGGGCACAACTCCCAAGGAGGGTGACCAGCAACCATAAATCAGATTCTCCTAAAATTGCAATATTCCAAGCAAAGGGGCACCTAGATATGAGGAATAGGATGAGCCAATACCCACAAAAATCCGTCAAGTCACTAGAAAGGCACGAGCATAAATGTGGGTCAGCTAGGTATGAAGCACTCCAAAAACCCTCTAAACAAATGAAGAACACACCAAAATGTCTCTAGAAGACATCAAAGCCATGCCAAACTGAAAACACCAATGAAGCCATCACTATTGAAGCTCAATTTGTAACCTCTGAGTGAAGAAGCAGTCACTCATCAGCTAGGAGTTGTCTTTCAAACTCGAAACTGATGAAGAAACTAGGAGGCATTTCAACCTTGAAGCAAGTGTTTGAATAAAATTCAGCAACACTTCGTTATGAAAAGATAATGGATACCAAATGAAGAACCAAGACACAATATATATATAGATTTCCAAAGCCAAAAGTTTTGAATTTTTTTTCCCTCCAAAAGGGACACCACATTTGGAGCAATATTATATTTAATAAAATCACTTTATCCCTCATACTTGGGCATCAAACTTGAAAAGGCATAAATTAAACCTTATAAATGTATTTATCTCCAATTTAGGCGTCCAAACCCATGAAGAACAACTTAAGTTATGTTGCCCAGGCGTGGGGTCTAAAAGCAACCTTAAAATGTAACATAACTTAAATTATTAAACTTTCCTTTTCGAGCTCCAAGAATGCTGGAGAAGCCACTGCCAAAACAAAATTGCCTCACTGCCAGAATTAGAAACTGTGTGTTGGGCTACTACTAGACTGCACTGCCAAAAACACTTACTAAAAATAACATATTGTTAAAAATAGTAAGTGACTCCAAACTCCATTTAAGCACAAACTAGGCAATCATCATAACTTACTAAAAATAGTAAGTCCAAAAATATCCTCTGATTGAAATGCATGTCACACCCCTTTGAAGCTCTCTGAAAACCTAGAAAGACCCAAAAAACAAACTGCCAAACTCTTGCATGCAACCCCTGAAAACTCAGAAGGAAACCTCCTAGAAAATAGGAAACCTTGATTTTGCCTCCGACTAGCCTACGAGCCTCCATAAATAGGCTAACGGTCACTGGAAAGCATAGGGCTAAAAAAAGGGACATTACATTTAGGAACCATAACAACAACCTTCTAAAGCTCATTAATGTAACTATGAACATCACCATTTTTCCTTATCAATGCTAACTCACAAAAATACATCAAGATCCTTTCTATCAAATCTAGCAATTAATTTGTTCCTAAACTCATTATGGGACTTAATTAGTGCATGGTTTGCCACCAACCCAAGATGCCACCAATCATATGCTGGTCCCTCCAAATGTAAAGTTGCAAACTTAATTACTTCTGCTTTTGGCATGAGTTTGAGAGTCAGAAACGTATCCAATTTATGTATCCAAGCACGGGCTGTGCTTTTTCCACTACCATCAAAAGGAGGAAGAGTGAGTTTACTAAAGGCATGTTGATACTCCTTATGTGGGCCTTGAGGTCTTTGTTTCTGTTGTGTTCTTCTCCCATCTTTTCATTGGTTCATGTATTGGTTAAGTGTCATTTCATTTCTAATTGCATGAGGAAGTGTGGTATTAATCTTAAACCGCCATTACCTCATCAACCAATGGCTGCTCCTCAGGTTGAGCTGCTTCCTCTTCATCACTAGGTGTGAATGTAGGCTGAAAAGGTCTATGTGACTCACCTGTACTAACACTTCTTGGAATATCATTGCTACCTTCACTTGTAACATTCCAATTCACCCTGAGAGAATTCATACTCGTGACGTTTGGCCAATATTTGTGATTAACTGTTGTGTTTGCATGAATTGTTGCATTATTTGCTGCTGCCTCCTTGCTAGATCGTTCAATATATTTTGTACACTATCAGGATCTACTCTTCTGTCAGTCCTGTCCCGAAGACTCTCACCACCTGAACCCACCATTGTTTCAATTCCCTGTGCAATTCTAAGTGGTTGCCGTGCTACTAATACAGCTGTGTATCCTCATTTGGGTATGGCCAGGAAATTGAAATTGTTTACATTTCTGTTCTCTTTCAGCGTAATGTTTGGCTCTGTGACTGGTGTACATAATCCTCCAAGCTGACAGGATTTTAACTCCGATACCACTACAATATTTTATCCAACTTCTATACCAAACTTTTGCAATTTTTCACACCTTTACTATTCAAGCATTTTAACAAACAGTTTGCTGACTGTTGATTTAAAAATGTTTTCCTCTCTATTTGCACCTAGATAATATTTGACAAATTTGCATGATATCCATCACAAGGAAGAATTTCCCAATTTTTAAAATGGATATTATAATTCTTTTACAGTCTAACATTTACTTGTATTTAATTCTTTGCAGATCACTAGATATTACAGAAAATTATGAATGAAATTTAGGAAATCATAGGTATGCTGACCTTTAATGGATACGCTGGACAGAGGATATGCGTCCCATTAAGAATGCAGCTTCACTTTGGCACTCCTATTCAAAGGCGACAGCCCCTGAATACACATACACACACATATACGTGAGTGTGTGTGTTGTAGCAGATAAGAATTGACAGCAGTGAGAAAATGTGCCACATCACCCTATGTATTGAACTCCATCTGCATTAGCAGCGGCTAGTTTTAACATTGACTCACACAAGTGCTAAGATGGAATCTTTGACTCATGTCAAGCCCAGCTAATATAAACTCTTCCACCACTATCGAATTACGCCTTCCTTAGGAAATTGATCGATACCTTCCACTTTGGCAGCGGCTTCCAAATTTTAATGCCTCCCTTTGAATATTGCGATCGCTCTATTTGAGCCACATCACACATGGTATTATGGGAATGCGACAACTTTCATGTATATAGCATTGGAACCAGCGATAGCTTTTCAAACATCCTTAGCTGGCGTTAATAACTATGATACTGGAATATAGTTGGGTCCCATTCACATATTCCAAGCTATATAAGGCTGGCGGCTAAAATATTATTTGAGTGAACATAACCAATATTTAATTGTGCATTCAACGACTAAGTTACGGTTGAATTTGGGGCGCAGTTGAGATGCCTTGAACCGGGAGATAAGTAATCCAGACGGAAATTTTTAGGGGTTTGGTGTGCCGGAGTGCGATGTATATATATATATGTATTAATAATTTAATATCATATAAATATATATATATATAATATATATACAAAATAAGAAAACATGAAATTGTAAAAACTAAATCATTTCATAGTATGATATGATCATTGACAATGCCAAATGCCAAAGATAAATATTAAATGCTAATTGATAGTTGAAAAATATTCAAATATAATTACTGAATTACAAAATGTAGTTCATGAAACATTGAAAATTTGAAACATGATTCAATGTTCAGTGTTCATATGCTCATCAATCATCAAAAAGATTGTCAAAATCATCATGACTTGGATTTTGAGTGGTTTCAACTTCAAAATCATCATCATTTGAACCCAAAGCGGATCCAACACCATGTGATATGTCATCAATATCACCCACATCATCCATAGTGGCTCTAACAAGATCCTGAATGGTTGCATCCAAGTCAGTAGACTCGGGTGCTACATCCCAAAGCCCCGCTGCCCCCTGCCTGTATTGAGGATCCCTACGTGACAGAAGACGCAAATTGGAATGAATATACACTAAGTCTTCAGCTCTTTTTGCAGCCAACCGGTTACGCTTCACTGAGTGGATAAAGGAGTATGTACTCCAATTCCGTTCAGCGGCTGCAACGGAGGAAAATAACAAATTAAAAATAAAATAAAAAATCTGAGATAAATTCAAGAATGTTAAGTGTTAAATTTTACAATACAAGTGGCAAAAAAAAAAAACTTGTGAGAGGATCTTGATTGCAAGAGGTTGGAGGTACATATAATCTTGACCATGGAGGTACCACCATATAAGACCATCCATTTTGTATTGGTCTCTAGCAACATAAGCGTTATGATTTTTTGATTTTCCTGTGACAAACATTCCAAATTCTCTCATGACACTTGCATGCACTTCTGGATCACTGAACATTATAAAATATACCCGTAGCCGGCATCTCTATGCCGGCGGTATTCTCTGGGATAAGCACTTGATGGTGCCGGTACCTCGGAGATAGGGCATATGCAAGGAGGTGCAATGGAGTTGTCATCTTGTTCCAACGATGAAGAACAATTGCTTCCACCCTTTTGTACAAGGTGTCTTCAGGATCATTCTCTTTTTTTTTTTTTTTTATTTTTATTTTTTCCAACATTGTGTCCATGCTATCATAGACATCCCCCAAGCATGGTTCATCTGTATCAGCAAACCGAAGCATAGACATGATAGGTTCGGTGAATTCCAATACATAATTCACACGATCCCACCAATCGTCATTCAAGATCAATGCCTTGACTTTTTGGGCCCTCTCTGAATTTGATTGCTTCCATACACTCCATTGGTTGCTAATAACCATTTGACTCAATGCATCTTTCACCTTCACAAGTCGTCTCAAAACAATTGTGTGAGATGCAAACCAGGTCTCGGCAACCTAAGAACATGTTAATAGTAAGTTAATAACACATTTAAAATATGTAAATAATGCAAAAAATTATTTTATTCAATTATGCACTGAACATGACTTAGTATTGAGTAGAACTAAATATGTTAAATTTCAAAATTTACCTTCATGATTCCAATGTTGAAAAGTTACGGTAACTGTGACATATGGTGGTTTGTCACAAACGTAAATTCTCTCGGACTCACAGTATATTTCTTTCACCCACTTCCTATTTGGGAACGCAATTGCTTCATGCCAGGAGTGTACGATTACTGCAGTACCGAAAGATAGTAACATGTCGGCCTCTACCAAAGGCACTGACGCAAGCTTGCATTGTCTGTAACTACTTGGACAACATTTTCACTACCCACCATCTCTATGGAGTCAATGAGAATCCTGGAAATGAACATTGCATCTTTCACTTGCCCTTCACAGTCAACCGCCCTCAAAAACATTGCCCCCTTGGGGGACACTGCAATAACATTAATCAATGGATGGTTTTTTCAATCTTTCCATCCATCGGAAACAATAGATACACCTGTTTCAACCCAAGAATCTCTAATTGGTTTTAGTTGGGCCTCTACATATTTCCTCTCTTTTTGCAATAAGGTGGTACGCACCTTTTCATACCCAGGACTTGTGAAATCAGGAGGTGCACTATTTATTGCTGACACCATGTCCTTCCAATATGGTGATCTCACCAAGTTGAATGGAAGACCATTGGCATAGAGACAACGTGCAATTTTTTCTTCAGCAATATCTCTTGCCTCCATTTTAAATGCTTTCTCTAATGGACCTCTCTTGCGGGTGGTGGTTTCTGGTTCTTCATCTTCTTCTTCCGTAGAGGGTATAGACAAGAAGGGATGTCTAGAGGGCCTAACTATCTGATGAGTGGGTAATGTTTGTTTTTTCTTTCCGAAACTATAACTAGTTTGTTTTCCTCTTGCAATTGAATTGTCGGCATCTTCTTGTTCTTTTATAAATCCTGCTATTTGTACAGTAGATAACCCCTTCTTATCCGGACCCACACACATGTTAATCCCTTTACCACCAGGGCCCATAAAATGAAGTTTTACTCGGTAGTAGGAGCTATTATATTGTGCATTGCAAAAATTGCACTTCCAAACAAACCCCCCACCTCCAGGAATTTGTGAAATTCGTGTGGTATGTCTCCATAAAGGAGATCCTTTATCAATTTTAAACTTTTGGCTTCCATCCCCACCCACTGAACTTTGACTACTTGCCATTGTTACAATCTATAAAAAAAATGAAAAAAATATATATATATTTGAAAAACTTCTTCACAAACTTGAAAAAATTCATCAAAAACTAAGAAACTTAAAAAAAATCATCAAAAGATTGAAGAATAGGGTTTAAATGCATACCTTGAACACTTAAATCTCCTTTGTAGAAGCTATTTGCCACTCCACCATCGATCTCCTTCAAATGCAATCACCTCCCTTCAAAATGCTAAGATGGACACAAATTATGGAGAGAGCAAAATGGGAGGTAAAAATGAAATGCTTTAGTGTTAAAATGCCTCATATTGGGTCGTTTTAGGGTTTTGTAGCAAAATAGAAAATAAAAAATTGCTTTTTATTCACTTTTGGGCCCACTTTTGAAGTGCTGG
>VDFB02236730.1:0-27642 GCA_007258455.2 Sequoia sempervirens
GAGCTCTCAACAAAAGGAAAACATCACAAAATCAGGATGCTAGCATGACACGTTGGGGTCTAAAAGATGCATTGGTGTCCTAAGCAACATGGAACTCACAATTTAAATAGACAAGATAAGACTTCACTATCTAGCATAGATCTGAGGTATGTTCAATAGAATGACAAGATAAAAAGATAAAACCGAGGAAAAGCACAAAGATAGCTAAGAGGGAACTTACAAACAACCTCATAGTTCAAATACTTCCCCTGAGCTTTGTTTAAGCAAACTGCACACAAAATGAATGAGGAAAAATGTTGGGGCTATTTCGGGGCTTGCCATAGTCAAACCCTTACTTTGGTGTTCCCACCTCCACAGATAGCCAGATATATGGAGAGAGTAATCGAAATGCACAAAAGGAGGTGGTGAAAGAAATCCTCGCTTCAGGAGGAGAACCTGCACCACTAAGTAATAATAAACAAAGAGATCTAATATATTCACAAATAGAAAAGAGCGAGAGAGCATTACCAACAGGCCTCAACCCCATCTTTAACAAAAAGACACACCGTTGAATACTTGCTCGAGAGTGTTGGTTGTTGGAGAGACCTCGGTCCAATAGAGATTCTCTTGTAGAAGTGCTATTGGAAAGAGTAGAAGCTGAAAAATGAAGTTTCAAGAAGAGAAGAGAGCCTTGGATGAATGAGAGAACACACAAAATGAGAGCAAAAGAGGGGTTTTATTGCATGCAAGGGTAGAGAGAGTTTTTATGCTTGAGAACCAGACCGCAGGGACACATGTCACAAGATAGGATTCAAGATTCCCCATTTCAAACTTGGAAAACCGCCAGGACGCTAGCATGCCACACAAACATCTGCACATTGTGTAGGCGTCCATGATGCTAGTTATTGAGAAATGGGCTGATGGGTTGTTGTTGCTTCACCATTAGACCACATGGAGTTAGAATCATGAAATTCTGACCCATGGGGTTTTTGTCATAGGTGCATTTAGGTGTCATAAATGCTAGGAAAAGTGCTAAAATGTGAAATTTCCCCTAGGTGCAATTTTGCGACATTACATTTTGCCCCCACTTTAGTGAGCTCGAATTTGGAAAAATCAGCCACACTAAAGTAGAAAAAAAATTCCACCAAAAACTTAATGTTTATGGATTTGTGTGCCAAAAGAAGGTACTGTAGAGGTTGAGCCGACTAGTATTGAAGATGTCCCCAGCAATCGAACTCAACAAGAAGTATAATACCTATCATGAAAAATCACACAAAATTTTATTCTTCAACACTCAATTTTAAGTTAGTCCAAAAATTGGAAGAAGCTACAATGGCGAGAAGTATTATCAAGAAAAAAATCGATGATTCAGAAGAAAAATATGCTAAAGAGGTGACTATATGCCCCCTCCCAAGTTTTCTCCCAGAGAGGTGGAGTAAAATTAGGAGAATCCGAGGAGCCACAATCGCTAGGAAAAATGGGCCCTGGGGGGCCTATATATACCTAGGTGGGCCCCGAGAAGGGTCATTTGCATTATTCATCGTGAGGATTTTGTTAAATTTTGTGAGAGAAAAGTCACCAAAATGTTGAGTAGATGAGAGTACAAGGTGCCCAAGTTGGACCAACTATGTGTAGATATAGCTGAGGGCATCGAGGTAGACCAAGTAGGCCTCAAAACTGCTTCGTTTTGCATTTTTTAGTGATTTTTAGTATGTTTTTAATGTTCAAGTAGCACAGGAAGCCTAGATGTGTGTGCATATCCTCCATGCTTGCTATCATCTAGGACCAGTGCTGCCATCTCGAGGATGTACTATCGTCTGAGGGATGCATTGTCATCCTAGGGATGCATTGTCCTCCCAGGGATGTGTTGTCATTCCTGTGCCATTAATGGAAGATCGAGAAACTTGCGTAGCATGTAAATGTCTATGCAACACACACATGTCCTTAATATTTTTAACTTAATTTGTTCTAGTCGGCCATGTACTGACTCAATATTTTTCCTCTTTTAGAGGACTACCCTAAGATTAGGGAGCATCCTAATGGGTGGGTGTTGCACCTTCTCAGAGATTAGAGGGACCATCTATTTGAGGAAGAGGTCACACAACTGGAGCGCATCAAACTTTGGCATTTTTACATCATTCCAGAGATGTTTTATCATGGTAGGATGCTGATGGTGTTGATGGAGTGGTGGGATGCCACCACATAAATCTTCTAGTTTCCCATTGAAGAGATGACCATTACACTAGAGGATGTTTACCGCATCCTCAGGCTCCCCATTCGTGGAAGGCGAGTGGAGCTAGATGACACATGCTCAGCCTAGGAGCAATCAAATGGTGTTCGATATTACTCTAGTTGGACAGATGATGAGGACGAGACCAAGCACATCTATACAGGTGGTAGTTCGAGTAGGGATGGTCCATTGCTCCTCTATTGCATTGTGTCCTAGTGGTCATCATGGCCGCTTGGGTCACCATAGATGGTTGAGACTCTCACATGCATGCGGGCCTTATCCATACTATTCAGTTGATGGATGAGCACAAGATAATGTTCACCTAGGGGTGCAACATGTTGGCGTATTTATACCAGGAGCTCAGGTAGTACATTCATTATGAGTACCAAAGTCTGATTGCATGCACACTTCTATAGGTGTGGTCTTTCACTCACATCACCTGCACGAGGCCAAAGGGTTACCCCTAGGTACAAGATTACACTATACTAATAGCTCACTGGTATGAGCTCACTCAACAATGGAGACATGGTGATCTACAGTTTTGGCAACTGTAGTATGATACAATAATGCCATATTCTATCATATGAAGACCCCACCAGTTATTTCAGTGGGTTGATGATGTTAGGTTCCTCTGAAACTTGTAACACGACCATTTCATCCTTGGTCACACTGATTTTGTTATTATTTTGTACTATTGGAGTCAGGTCATGCAGCAACACAGGTGGATCTAGACCATTCCCACATGCACTCGAGTTGTTTGGGGTGTTGTGTAGCTGGGGGACCATCAGTTCCCTACTATAGTAGATGTCCATCTCTCAAATGATGAGGCTTATGATGAGGATCTACGGGCGATGGGCGCGGTGGACAACATCGGTGTAGCCAGAAACTTCTTGGCATGATGGGCAACCTATTTCCTTGGACCAATATTCCCAGTGGATGCCCCCATGGGGGATCCAGGTCTACAGGGGGACACGCCACCACAACCACTAAGGTGGAGGAAGAGGTGTTGGGGTAGGGGGAGAGGACAAGAGGAGAAAAATTAGGAGGCGGCTCAACAGGAGTAGTAGGAGCAAGTCGATGAGGTGCAAGTGATGTCATCGAGGCCGAGGTAGTGGTAGAGGATGTCTTCTCCTCCACGAGATACACCAGTCTCATTGACACCACCAACATCACCCCTCATCCTAGTATCAACCCTTGCAACATCTGTGGCAACTGCTAATGTAGGTGGAATGGGACCCAGTGCCCTTCCTCCCCTTGACCCATTCTAGAAGCCAGGGAATCCAGGTATGATAGTTATTTATGCTATTTTATTTCAATTATTTTAGATTTTATCTCATGTAGACGTACATTATGCTTTGGTTTTAGTATCTATACATCACGTGGTATTGATATACATGTTCTTTCCTATGGTTGTATTGGATACATAGGGATGGACTGGGTTATTCACCCAATGCATATCAAAGGTGGCCCCTATCGTTCCTATCTAAGGGGAAGTTCTAGATGCTTACTGGTTGGTTTTAGTAGGATGTCATGTCCATATTTTTGAGCTAATAGCTCGTCTAAGGAATTCCTATGAGGAGGGGTAGGTGGAGATAGTTTAGTGGATCATAGACGCTACTATGCTTCAAGGGAAATGGAATCAACTATTGAGGGAGCTGCGAACGACACTTGCAGAGCAAGACATGGTCGTGATGAGGACTAATGTCATTGAGTAGGCACATGACACCCTACAAAGCCATCTCAATGACCTTGCCTATCAGCCAGTAGCAGTGATCTCGACAGGTGATCAACAACTGCACTAGGAGCTCATCTAGGCCCGCATGTAGATAGCCTCCCTCCAAGGATAGATCAGGGGGATGCATGTGACCATGTCTTTCTCACATTCATATTACTCTTGATCTATCTCCACTGTATAGCCTCAACCCCAACCACAACTGCTGCCATAGCTAGAGGGCTTCGAGATTCATATACCCAGGGCATAGAGAGCCTCTTTTTGTATATCATTTTTGTAGCCATGACACATATTTGTTGATCATTTATAGACACTGATACATATATACATTAGCCACTCATTTTTTGATGATAGTGGTATGATACATGTACATGACATTTGATATTTACACACACATATATACATGAGACACTTATTATGATATTATGGCATTTTTTACTTGATGTGTATGTTCCTTACTTTCATGTATATTGATGCTATGGATTTTATATGCGTATGGATGCCTATTTAAGTTAGATGCTATCATGACTTAATGAAGACACTTGGATGTATGTTAATTAAATACAATTATGATCTAATTGTGTAAAAAGATGTAATGTAATGTATGGATACACAACATAGTAAAACACATGCATGTATGTCTCCCACACACACACACACATGGATGCATCATAACACAAAAAATTTCACAATGTGTTAATGAAGGAATTTTAACATATGAAATGCTATGGCCCTTAAAGAGTGAACACTGTACATATGACACAGTAGACACTATGCATAGTATTGAAAGAGATAAATTACATTAATAGGTTCTTTTAGAGGCATCCCATCCATGGATGAAGACCTGTAAGCACCCAAGACATACACGCAGATGACAATGTAAGGGCTCAACCAATTAGAACTAAAATTTCCCCTTTGATTAGGCAACGCATTTACATTTCTCTAATTCCAATAGAGAACTAGGTCACCTACCTTGAAAGTCTTAGGAAGTACACTTTGATTAAATTTTCTAGATAATTATTGTGGATAAGCTTTAAGATGGTTGAGGGCCTGTAATCGATGTTCATCAAGCATCTCTAGATAATGAAAATGATTAGCTTGGTAAGTTATGTCATCAATTAACCCACAAAGATGGAATTTCCAACTCTAAAGGCATGATAGCTTTGGTACCATAAATGAGGTTGTAGGGCATTATTCTTGTTATCGTACAAACACTTATGCAATACACCCATAAAACATATGTTAATTGAACATGCCAATCCTTACCATGTTTATTTTCTATTTTGTGAAGAATGAGCACAAGAATCTTATTAGATGCTTCCTCTTGGCCTTTATATTGAGGATAGTATGGTGTAGAGAATCTATGTTGAATGTGAACATTCTCTAGGAATTTCTTTATTTCCTTGTTCTTGAATGGCATACCATTGACAGAGACAAGTGTAGAAGGAAAATTGAAGTGAGCAATGATATTGTTTAGAAGAAAACTACAAATAGCTTCAGCATTCGTAGAGCGAAGTGGGATGGCGTCGACCCACTTTGTGAAGTAATCTCTAACAATAATGATAAAGACGTGTCCTTTAGAAAAAGGAATTGGTGATATTTTTCCAATAATATCCAACCCCCACTTTGCAAACAACCAAGGAGAGGTTTGGTTTTGCAACTCCTGTATAGGAGCATGAATAAGATGGCTATGTTGCTGACATTGTGAGGAATTTTTAACAAAATTGAAAGCATCTTTTTCCATTGTTTTCCAAAAGTACCCCATGTGTATCAATTTTCTCACCAAGGATTTACTGCCAAAGTGTCCACCCCTAGAACCTGAATGGGCTTCCTTAAGGGAAAGGGGTATTTTTTCTTTACCGAGGTATCAAAGAAGTAAGTCGTTGTAAGATTTCTCATAGAGAACATCTAACAAGACAACATAATGGACTAAAAGATTCCATATACGAGTGTGATCATTTCTCGTCGCACCATCGGGAAAATTTTCAGTCTTCAAACAATTGTAGATGTTAGAAAACTATTCTCCCAAGTCTACATGAGAACACACAAGAGCATCAAATTTGGGTTGATCAGAAACAACAGGAGACCAAAGGAACTAAACCATGAAGTGGTATTATTTCGTGTCTTCATTCGAAGGTACCATAGCGGCGTCACTCACCATGGAATTATCATGTCAGTTTTCCCTCCTAGGAACACTATTTATTGTGAAAGAGGAGAAATGATTAAGCAAGAAAAAAGAAAGGTCTTAATACCGAGATAGCTTACTTTGCTTAGCTTGATAGGTTCTCGTAATCTGATTCACAATAAGCTCAAAGTCACCATTTATTCGAAGATGTTTTATTTTTAGTGCGATCACGAAATGCAAGCCAACAATGAGGGATTCATACTCAACAATGTTGTTGGTGGAAGGGAAGTCCAATCAAAAGGAGAGAGGGACTGGATTTGCTTCAGGTGAGATCTAAAGTACACCTGCTTCAAAGCCAATTTGACACCTCAAGCCATCGAAATACATCTTCCACACAAGGTCATGATTGATCACAAAGATGTTCTCATCAGGAAATAAGTCCAAATCCGGGAAGGAGCAAGAGGAAGGAGTGTTTTCCAATTGATTGACAACTGGTTGACCCTTTATCAAATTTTGAGTAATAAACTTTATGTCAATTGTAAAACTTAAAAAGTAACATTACCCACTTCACTAACCTCCTAGCAAGGTCGACACTGGAGGAAAAATGTTTTAGAAGGCCACTTTTAACAATGACATGTGTTTTAGCATGAAGAATATAGTGCCTCAGCTTTTGCGTTGTAAAGACAAGAGCAATACATTGCTTCTCCATGGAAGAGTAACAAGTTTCATAATCAACCAAGACACAACTAATGAAGTAGACTACCCTCTCTTTCCTAACATCATCGTACTGAGTGAGCAAGGCTGCCGAAGCGTATTTTGATGCAGCAAGGTAAAGTAGAAAGGGTCTATCCTACATAGCCAACATTAATATGGGAGGATTAGCCAAATAAGTTTTGATTGAATCAAAATCTTTCTAGCACTCATCCCATATAAAATGTGTTGGATGTTGTGGATATGGTTGCTGATATGTGGTTGTCATTGATGTCAACACTATTAGCATTTGGTGTATTAAAGGTTGTATATGTTGAGGATATTGAGAAAATTGTAAAAAGAAGTGTTCTAGGTTCCCAGTGGAACTGTGCAGGTCAAGAAGGTGTTTTGTTATTTACATTGAAGATCAGCTGGTGTGGATTAAAAGGTTTATTGTTGAGTGTTTCTAGATCATCTACCAGAAGTTTCAAAGGTCCGTGTGAAGTTTTGATTGTGTTGTGGTCTAACAGTGTTTTTGTAGTCTCTATCAGTGTTCTTGAATGAAGATTGTGTTATTCTGGTAATCTTAGTTGTTTCAGATGCTTCTCTATTATTTATCGATGTTTTTTGATGTATCTAGATCATTCTCTATCTTTGTGGTACATCCACATTACTCAAAGAGCTCGTGGTTGAAGATCTTTTCTTGCACATGTTTGGGTTTTCATATTCTTGGCCGACATGTTGGTGGTAGCGTGTTGTGGATCTTTGTGGTGAAATTAATTAAATTATTTTTGTGTTGCAGATGTTAATTTGGGTCTCCACTATGGTGTGGCTGACCTTGGTGGATTTGCATTGGAAATTTATTTGTGAATTTGGGCTGACATTGAACATATGTTTTATTTTCTAACCGACTAAGTTGTGATGAAATCTCATGTTGCAGATATATAAGAGTGATTGGTTGAGTGAAGTTAGTGTGTGCATAAGTGTAAATGTATGCCAGAGAAAGTGTAAATGTGGGAATAGTGTTTCTATCATTCGATTGTAGAGCAAAGAGTGAAGAAGTTTGATCGAAGTATGAAGAAGGTTTTTTGTGCTTAATTGGAACTGTAATCAGGCTTGTGTAGAAGCTATTCTTTTAGTTCATACTATGTGGATCTAACCCATATTTCTGTATTGTTGGAAAGTGATTCCTCTTTTGTATTTGAGCAGTGAGCTCTAGGTAGTGTGCCTAAATGCATGTGCATTCCCCTTATTATTTCTCATTATACTTTTAACAAAGTATAATCTTGTGGACTAACATCCACTGTGGTTTTTCCCCTAATAGGGTTTCCATGTAAAAAGTATTGGTGTTCATTGTATCTCTAATGTGTTAATTGCTTATTCATCAGATATGAGATTAAGTTGAGTTAAGTAAGAAAAGTTTAAGTTTCTGTCACAACTGATTCACCCCCCTCTCAGTTGTGTGTCCTTGTTTATTAGATGGATGTGAAGTCAACATTTCTAAATGGAGAACTAGAAGTGTGCATTGAACAACCAGATGGATTTCAGCTAACAAACAAGGGAATATGGTTTGCAGATTGAAGAAAGCTCTGTATGGACTTAAGCAAGCCCCCAGAGCCTGGTATGCTAGATTGGATAAATATCTACTAAAGCTTGGATTTACTAAAGGTACTATTGATAGCAACTTATACTTCAAATTAGATAATGATAAAGAGTTAATTATAGAAGTTTTTGTTTCAATGACATTATTTTTGGAGGAGATGATAATCTATGTATGAAGTTTGTTGATGAAATGAAGAATGAATTTGAGATGAGTATGATTGGAGAAATGAAGTTCTTTCAAGGATTACAAGTTACACAGTTGGACAAGGGGATCTTCATATCTCAGTCTGAATATGTGAAAGAACTGCTAAAGAAGTTTGGAATGGATGAGTCAAAACCTGTTGGTACCCCCATGGTGATTGGATGTAAGTTGGCATAGAATGATGACTCTCCTAAGGAAAATCAAACAAGGTATAGGTCAATGATCAATGGATTGCTTTATTTAACTAAGACTAGACCAAACATTATGAATGTTGTATGTATGGTTGCTAGATTTCAGGCTGATCCAAAAGAATCACATGTGACTGCTGTGAAGAGAATTTTCAGATATCTGAAAGGAACAATTGACTTTGGACTTTGGTATCCAAAGGATGATGATCTCACTTTATGTGCATTTACTGATGCAGATTGGGCTGGTGATGTAGATGACAAGAAAAGTACTAGTGGTGGTGCTTTCTTCCTAGGGAAGAAATTGGTGTCATGGTTAAGAAAAAAGTAGAATTCCATTTCTCTATCTATTGCTGAAGCAAAATACATTGCTGCTACCAATAATTGTACTCAAGTGATATGGATAAAACAGATGTTGAGAGATATCAGGGTAATATATGAAGAGCCTATTGCCATATACTGTGAAAATTCAAGTGCAATAAATATTTCAAAGAATCCGGTGCTGCATTCCAAGACTAAACATATATCAATCAAGTTTCATTTCTTGAGGGAGAAAGTGAATGAAAAAGAAGTCAGATTGGAATATGTTCCTACCAAAGAACAAATTGCAGATATATTTACTAAGCCATTTTCGAAGGATACTTTTGAGTATCTTAAAGGAATGCTAGGGGTAATTACCCCTCCCGATAAGAACTAAAAGATGCATTTGCTTGCATCAATCCATGAACCTCATTGCTATATTATGATTCAGATTGATGTTTTTGTGGCTACTACTCAGGGGGAGTAGTCAGATGTGCAAATATGTGTTTCAAAGTATGTATATGGAAAGGTCATTGTTACCTTTTCCATTGATGTCAAAGGGGGAGAAGTGCATTGCAAAAAATATATCTAAGGAGAAGAGCCTTGTGGGGAGACGCGAAGTTGAGAAGAAGAAGTCAGTGTGTTGGGTTGATGTTATTTTTTCACATCATGTGTTGCCATCAATGCCAAAGGGGGAGATTGTTGGATGTTGTGGATATGGTTGTTGATATGTGGTTGTCATATATGTCAACACTATTAGCATTTGGTGTATTAAAGGTTGTATATGTCAAGGATATTGAGAAAATTGTAAAAAGAAGTGTTCTAGGTTCCCAGTGGAACTGTGCAGGTCAAGAAGGCTTTTGTTCTTTATATTGAAGATCGGCTTGTGTGGATTAAAGGGATTATTGTTGAGTGTTTCTAGATCATCTACTGGAAGTTTCAAAGGTACGCGTGAAGTTTTGATTGTGTTGTGGTCTGACAGTGTTTCTATGGTTTCTGTCAGTGTTCCTGAAAGAATATTGTGTTATTCTAGTAATCTTAGTTGTTGCATATGCTTCTCTGTTATTTCTCAATGTTTTCTGATGTCTCTAGATCATTCTCTATCTTTGTGGTATGCCCACATTACTCAAAGAGCTCGTGGTTGAAGATCTTTTCTTGTGCATGTTCAAGTTTTCATATTCTTGGCCGACATGTTGGTGGTAGCGTGTTGTTGATATTTGTGGTGAAATTAATTAAAGTATTTTTGTGTTGGATATGTTAATTTGGGTCTCCACTATGTTGTGGCTGACCTTGGTGGATTTGCATTAGAAATTTATTTGTGAATTTGGGCTGCCATTGAATTTTTTTATTTTTTTTGGCTGACTAAGTTGTGATGAAATCTCATGTTGCAGATATATAAGAGCAATTAGATGAGTGAAGTTAGTGTGTGCATAAGTGTAAATGTATGCCAGAGAAAGTGTAAATGTGGGAATAGTATTTCTATCATTCGATTGTAGAGCAAAGAGTGAAGAAGTTTGAGTGAATTGTGAAGAAGGTTTTCTATGCTTAATTGGAACTATAATTAGGATTGTGTAGAAGCTATTCTTTCAGTTCATACTCTATGGATAGATAATCCATATTTCTGTATTATTGGACAGTGAGTCCTCTTTTTTATTTGAGCAGTGAGCTCTATGCAGTGTGCCTGAATGCATGTGCATCCCCCTTATTATTTCTCATTATAATTTTAATAGAGTATAATCTTGTGGACTAACATCCACCGTGGTTTTTCCCCTAACAAGGTTTCCACATAAAAAATCTTGGTGTTCTTTGTCTATCTGATGTGTTAATTGCTTATGGTTAATTTCTTATTCATTAGATCTGAGATTAAGTTGAGTTAAGTAAGAAAAGTTTAAGTTTCTGTCACAACTGATTCACCCCCCCTCTTAGTTGTGTGTCCTTGTTTTTCCAACAAAATGAACATCCTTTTTTAGCAAATGAGTGAAAGGAAGGGTGTGATCAACTAATTGAGATATAAATATGAAAAATTCCTAAATCTTCCATTGTAAACTTTGCAACTCAATAATGTTCTTAGGTGGAGGCATGTTAAAAATTGCATTGATCTTATTTTTGTTAGCTTCAATTCCATGATGAGAGACTATGAATCCAAAAAAAAATTCTGTATCTATGCCAAAAACACACTTAAGAGGATTAAGCTTCATCTTATAGAGCTGAATTCTTTTGAAAATAAGATGAAGGTTCCCTATGGGATCTTACCGAGGTATAGATTTCACCAAGATATCATCAACATAGTCCTCTAGAATCTTTTGAATGAAGTCATGAAAGATTAGGGCCATTTCATGTTGGTAAGTTGCTCCTGCATTCTTTAATCCAAAAGGAATGACCACGTAACAGAAAGTACCCCAAGGGGTAGTGAAGGTTGTCCTATACTAATCTTTTAGGTTAATACAGATCTAATTATAGCCCCAAAATCCATCCATGAATGATAACAAGGCATGGCCTATAGTCGAATCTACAATCATATCTATATTAGGTAATAAAAAATCATCCTTAAGAGAAGCCTTATTAAGATCACAAAAGTCAATGCATATATGAATAGGACTGTTAGGTTTACTAACAACAACTATATTTGAAATCCAAGGTGAGTAGTAGATTGGATTTTAAAAGCCTACTTTCAATAGCCTCTCTATCTCGATCTTAACCAACAATGTGACCTTAGGATTGATCTTCAAATTTTCTACTTAACTAGCTTGGCATCGAGACATAAAAAAGTATTGTGAACCACTATAGACTCATCAGTATTGGGTGTGTCCTCAAATGACTAGGAAAAGACATCAGGATGAGAATGTAGGTCATAGTGCTCCTTGGCCTCCTTAGAATAAAGGAACTTCCCAATCTTAAACACATTTTTGGAATGCTTAGGATCCATAGAGACTTTGAAATAGTATATCCTTTGAGGAGGGGACTATGGTCTTCAGGATGTGGTATTGGAACACTATTTTGAACATTAGCTAGAGGGTCCTCCTCATCAACATTCAAGATAGATTCTTTGAAATACACCTATTTTCTCAAGTGATATGTGAATCATCTCTTATGGTGAAAAGGAGGAAAAGAGGAATAGGAACCTAAGAATTTATTGAGTGCTTCATCTAAAGAGAAAACATCTAAGGGGACTTCTTCAGCCTACGATCCATCCTCTATTAATTCATGATGGACCAAATTAAGTGGTTCAACCAAAATCATGTTAACACTCCACCAAGATTTTTGTTTAGATTGTTCAATAGAGCATCCCAAACCCAAATAGCACTTATGAGGCTTAAAATGGATAGGAACCTGGATTCCTTGCTCAATTCTTCCTCCCATAACCATATTGAGAAGCGAGTCTATATCTGAAACCATAATGTGTTTGTAAAACTTCGCAAGGCAATGGTTCCACATAGATAGCATCGTTCCACCAATGGAAATTGAATGCATCTACGAGAGAAAAATAGTATCCTTTACTCAATTCACAAACATTAGCCTCCTTAGCAAGAGCAAGACTATCCTCCTTAGTAGGGGAATGACTAGTCTCTCGAATAGGATCATGACTTTCCTCCTCAACGAGAGTGATATCTACTTTTTCATCAAAGGTGTTTAAGGTTATCAAAAGTTTTAGATGAGTGTGATTCACTTTGTATTCCATAATGAAGAACTCAAAGAACTCCAAGGATCCCCAATATCACCAAGAAACACATTAGATTTAGAAATAGATGGGGAGGACTTAGGACTTTCTCCTTTAGGTGGTTCTTCTTTAGCAATGTTTTCTTCAAGGACAACCTCCACAAAGGGTATCATTGAGGAACATGCCATTGCATCAAAAGATAGGGATGGAATACGATTCTTAAGAGTGGAGACAACCGAAGCCTGACTAGTAGCTGCTAGTTCACAAAGATGAACAACTTCCACATCAACTTTGACTATGACTACTTGATTATTTGCAACAAACTTTAGAGAACAATGTAGAGTAGAAGCTATGACACCCATAACATGAATCCAGGGTCTCCCCAAAGGAATATTATAAGGTAAGGGGCCAAGAATCACATAAACTAAGGTGGGTAAGGTAACGAGGCCCAACCGCAAAGGTAAAATTATCGTGCCTAGAGTTTGTCAGCCAACATTATCAAACCCACAAATATACAAAGAAGTAGCTAAAGAAGAAGAATCAAATTTAATCTTAGGTAGTAGATCTATGCTACAAACATTGAGATCCAAACCGATGTCAACGAGGGTATGTCTAATACCGATAGTACATTAATATTAACTATAATCATTAAAGGATCCGCTTGTTTTTGCACATCCGAAGGCGGGAGTTCCTGTGGATAGGATGTGATATTCGGCGAATTCACATGAATATGAGCCATCAACATATCAACATCTATCGACCTTGTGGAGGCAGGAAAGAGAATCTTCTCCAAGGCTTCATAAAGCATACCTTGGTAAACCGGAGTGGTTTGAAGCTACAAATCCCAAAGTGAGATCTTAGCCGGAGTAACATGAAGTTGCTCGACAAGATCATAATTACCTAATGCTTTAGTCATAGGTTTAGGTGCTAGAGGAAGAATTGGTTGAGAAGGTGGTAAAGAAGTAGGAATTTGAGTAGGTTGAGATGTAGGAACAAAGGTTTGTTGATCCAAATTATGTTTGTTTCTTCTTATATTATATGTGTGCCCAACAATATTATAAGAAGTAGAGTTTGTAGCTTTTATGAACATTGAATGTAAATCTGGTGAATCATCATGGTATGAAATTTCATAGATAGAATGAATCCTTTTAGGAGAGGGGCTAGCTACAATCAAGTAAATAGTAGGTTTCTTAGATCTTGGAGAAGTTAGAGAGACCACCACAACATTTACCAACTCTTCAACTTGTGACGAAAAAATTGTTTGAAAGATCTATGAGTAGAGGAAGATGCCTCTAAGAAATCATCTAGAGCATCATCCAACATATCAAAATCTTCCTTGGAAACAACATTATCATAAACATTAAAACATTGTAGAAACAAATCTGACATGTTCACGTCAGGTTCACTAAAATATGAGATAAGGGGGATTCATTTCCCATGAGTCTCTTCATTCTCAAGAGAATCCTAGGGAGAAAAATTCCCTTAACCACCTCAATACTAGTTGAATGAGGAAATTGCAAAGAAACTATACACATACTAACTATTGCAAAAGACTTCTTTAGAGTCTAAGAGAGAAAAGCTCTTAGATTCCTACCTCAGAATGGATAGCTCTTGTCCAAAGGACAACAACACAAAATTAGGATGCCAACACAGTGCACTGGCATTCGAAAGACGCGTTGGCATCCTAAGCAATAGGGAACTCACAACTTAAACAAATAGGCTAAGACTTCACTATCTAGTATAGATCTAAGGTTTGTTCAATAGAACAAAAAGATAGAAAGGTGAAACTAAGGAAAAGCACAAAAAGAGCTAAGAGGGAACTTACAAACAACTTGATCATTCGAATACTTCCCCTGGGCTCCATTTAAGAAAGCTACACATAAGATGAAAAAGGAAAAATTTTGGGGCTATTTCAAGGCTTGCCATAGTCAAACCCTTGCTTTGGTGTTCCCACCACCATAGACATCTAGATAGATGGAGAGAGTAATTGAAATGCACAAAAGGAGATGGTGAAAGCAATCCTCCCTTTAGGAGGAGAACCCACACCACCAAGTAATAGATAAACAAGGAGATCATCTATTCACAAATAGAAAAGAACAAGAGAGCATTATCAATAGGCCTCAGCCCCCTCTTGAACACATGGATGCACCATTGAATGCTTGCTAGAGAGAGTTGGTTGTTGGAGGTACCTCAATCCAATAGAGCTTCGCTTGTAGAAGTCTTATTGGCAAGAGTAGAAGAAGCTAAGAAATGAATTTGAGAAGAGAAGAGAGCCTTGAATGAATGAGAGAAAAAGAGGGGTTTTGTTGCATGCAAGGGTGGAGAGAGCTATTACACTCGAGAACCAGATCGCAGGGACATGTGCCACAAGCTAGGATTCAAGATTCCCCATTTCAAACTCTAAAAATCACTAGAATACTGGCATGTCACATAGGCGTCCATGATGCTAGTTTTTAGGAAATAGGTCGATGAGTTGTTGTTGCTTCACCATTGGACCGAATGGAGTTAGAATTGTGAAATTCTAACCCATGGGGTTTTTGTCATAGGTGTGTTTAGGTGTCATAAATGCTAGGCAAAGTGCTAAAATGTGAAATTGCCCCTAGGTGCAATTTTGTGACATTGCAATAACAAACATGATTGTCATGATTGTCAATGATTTCATCCTCTTGTACCAAAATACCTTCACAAATAGGGGAGATGTTGGGAGAGGGATACATGAGTTTCATGATTACAAGTGGAGAATGAATATTAGGTAAAGTGATGTTAATAAATGTATTAGTGATTTTATTTTGTTCCACCATGATGTTCTCATAGGTAGAAAAACTATTGATTGGCCGAAAGCCAATGTATATCCCTTTTGATGGCATGGAAAGGGGTTCAAGGCAACACCCCCAAAAATTATTTTTAGAAAATCCATATTTTTCTATATCAAAAAATGAATTTTGAATAGAAAACATATTATTATATTTCTTTTTTTAGGGGGGTAACACACTTAATTAAGTGAATTACGGCCAACTGGAAATGTACAAAAAGATCTAAAAGTTTTAGGAAAAAATTCCAAAAACATGAACTTGATCTAAATAGAGACCACATATAGGGATTCACACATAAAATTTGGTGTCAAACTAACTTGAAAGGGGCTCTATGCATGCTAGACCAAAAAGAAAATTTTAGCAAACTCGGGATCTAGAAACCACCTACAGTGCTTAAGGGTCTTAGGTTGTAGAGGTTCAAGTCTAGGAGTAAATAAAACTCTAGAAATACATGAAAACCTAGTTTTTCTATATGAAGAACATAGATGATAAATCCTTTATATTTTTAGAGAAATTTTATATGTTCAAATGATGATTTTTAGAAATTAAAATACTATAATTTGATTAAATTTTCTAAAAAATATACAAAATCAATGTTTTTTGATCTTTTGAACTGGAAATACTATGCATTTTTTGAACACACTAGAATACTGAGAGGGGGGTGGTCAATATTCTATCAAATCTCAAATCCTCCAGAATAAATAGATACTTTAAACTCTATTGCATAAGAAAGAACATGGAGGAAGAAGACAATACACAACACAAAACAACACCAGATATATGTGGAAAACCCCACAAGGGAAAAGCCATGGTGAGAAAAGTTGCTAGGAGCTACTATCCTAATCTAGCCCCACAAGATGAACAACATTTACAACTTTGTTTTAGATCTACAACCCAATGAAGCTATAAATCATTGATTACAGTTTTAGGGTCACTCCCAAGGAAGCTAAAACTCCCTAATCTGAGCACACACTTGGGAATAATTCTAGAATGGCAGTCCTTCCACTTCCAGAAATTGACAATTAAGGTCACTCTTTTTGATGATTGTAATTTTTCTTTTATCACTTCTTCATATGTCTTCTCATCTACCTACTAGCTCACTCCTTTCAATAGTTAAGAAGTTTTTCCTTTGTCTCACTACCTCCAACAAAAATTCAAGCACAGTTCTTCACTTTCCTTTTATCACAAAGATATGATCAAGATGAAACCATACATGATCTATCATAACTTCTTTTTCTCCTTTAGTCGCTTGCATATTCATCACAATAATACACATCCTCTATAAACTAGGTTTACAATTTATACACAATATTACATTGATTACATCTCATGTCAACCTATAACAACAAAAATATTGCATCTTCAAGTTGGCTAAGGATAAAAAATAACATAAAATATGTAGAGGGAAAGACCCAAAAGACTATATGTAACATCAAGAAGAGGAACATTCTTTGTGGATTCTAAAACATGCTTAACCTAGTCCCAAACAATCTCCACACCTTTGATCGTCTATAAAATTCATCTACACACTTTGCAAATATAAGTTAGGCTGGTCATATAAACAAGAAACTATGAAACTTGTAGCATGTTGGCCTTCACATCCATTGGCGATACACAAAAAGATAAAAATTATCTATGCATATCCTAGATGAATCGACATGACCCATACAACACCTTCAAACACTCCTTAGGCTCCACTCACACTTGAACTTGTGGCACACATTATCAATATGCCTTAGTCGACCTTGGTAGAAGCATATCTTCACAAAATGACTTGAAATGTATTTGTGTGATAATGGAAACAAGAAAGATCTTTATGTGCTTCAAACATTAGACATTGTGAGACATGTGGAGTTTCCAAAAATACTCATACAACTGAAATTCACAACCTTCTATTGGTGCAAGTAGACAAACATTAAAACCAACCACTACACAACACAGTCTTACACACTATCACTTATAACTTTCTTTGTGGAAGGATTATTGACATGAAAGTTTGGATATAACATCTTTACATCTCAATGAACTCAATTTTTGATCCACACAACCATATTTGAAAATGCGAAGATATATAGAGCCAAACTGTTCACCTTTGAGGACATCTTTATAGAATCAACACAAACTTTAGTTTGTCACTCTTAAAAAACCTTTCCAATAACCCAAAAGAATTGAAACTTGGATCAAACATTCCTTGAAAGAACACAAGGATATCCTCCGAACCACAAGAGAAAAATATCATCAATGAAGAAATGTGAAGCATTCCTTAGAGACTCTAGAAACTAAATAGCTAGAAGTTGCAACACTCTCCATAGAAATTTTGACATCAATGACTTGCCAAACTGTAACAACTTTTTTTCACTTTTTCAATATTACCCACGAAAATATGCATGTAATTTTTATAAATTTCAATAAACTAAGATTTTATTCAGATTTCCCAATGAAACAACTCAAATCTAAGCCCCCAAATTATAAGGAAAAATCAAATTTAAAATTTAATTCAAATTATTTGTAATTTTTCCTTTTGTTTTACAATGGATAAAAAATGCAAATGCATAGTTTGAAATTGAAATAAATAAAAAATAACAAGATATTCAAAGCATCTATATTGTTGCATTAATTTTTAGAATTTATACTACTAAAAATAAAAAAAATTACAAGTGTAGGATACATCAGGTTCACCAAAATGTAGAGTAGGAAAAGTGATCCTAGATCCAATTAGATTAACTAGGATTATCTCCTTTTCACTTTGACTCTACCTTCAAACATAAATGAGCTAGGGTTTTATGATTTTCTTGATACGACAAGGGAGAGATAAATTTGATGTGTGTTTAAAAAGTATATTTGACATGTAACCCTAAATTTGAAAATGTAATTTATCATGTACAGACAAAAATGAAAAGTACCAAAAAAGATTCAGATTTGAGATTGAGATACAAAGAGGAACAAGTGATTGAAACTTGGAGCTGATTTGACTAGTCAAGGGTGTGGGGCACCCTGGGCTATCTTCATCCTTTTTTGGATTCACAAAGTCTGAGGGTATGTGCAAGATCATCATGGAAAAAGCAAGCCCCTAAGTGGCAATGAAAATTCAGAAAATCAGAGTTAGGTAACTTGACGTAAAAAAATGAATAAGTTATCTATATTATTTCAAAAATATGTAAGAATAGAATATATAGCAAATTGAATGTAGTTTCTAAACTACTAGGTTTATTTAAAAAACAAATAAATTATATATTTGGTAAAAATTTGAAATTTCAATGCAATAGTACTTAAATTTCAAGGAAACAATAAGAAGTAGGTGTCTGTCTAACCACCTTGACGACAATAAAATGATAACATTTTTTAATAGGATTTTAGATATAAGTAGAGGACTCGTGTCTCGATGTGATGCATACTTTTTGTAATTTTTTTCCAACTAAATAATTAATTATGAATTTTTTATTACAACTTTTAAAAATATTAAAACTCGTGTATGGACCATTAAATTGGTCAAAATTCATGATTTTTTTTAATCCTATAGTATGCAAAGCATAGAATGTGACACATGTTTCAAATTCAAAAATTTGATACCGTTTGAAAGCTATAGATGTTTTTCAATCAACCTATCAATGAGGACTTTAGTCATAATTGAATAGAAAATGAATAATAATAATTTATTAAATTCAAAGTAAAGCATAATTTATATTGGTGGAAAGCTAAGAATCTCCTTTAAAAACCCTTTTCGTTTCATCAATTTTGGGTAAAAAAAAGTCGTCAGCCACATGGGCCATCATATCACTTACATATTGCCACTTTTTGGCCCATCATGATCTTGCAAATACCCCTGAGATATAGGTTATAGTTTGTTCTATGTTTTCTAGAACCGTCTCCTACTAAAACTCCCATATCTGACTTGCACACATGAAAAGAGGGGGAAATTTTGTGATGTATAGGGGCTTACCTAAGTCAAACTTCATTTTGGTATTTATACTTCCACGTACAAAAAATGATGATGATCAAGAGGCATACCCTAAGTCAGGCAGATGCCAAAACAATGAAAATCGATTGAAATGATAAATGATAAATTACAATGTCACCTTGATGTGAAATCCTTGATGAAGTGATGTCACACCACAAGTTACCACAAATGTTGATTGATGAATGCCTTGAATTCTTGATAGACTTGTAAAAGGTTAGTTCATAAAACATAATAGATTGTTGCTACTAGCTTGTAGAGGATAACTCAATACATCTTCATAATTTGACATGTTTGATCATAATAGCTCCTTGCACATAATTTGCTTCATTCATCTTGATTTCTTGCAATCTTGAACTTGATTGATGAAAGTGTTGTAATAATGTTGCTAAATATTCCTTTGAATTACCTTGATTGATCTTAGGATCTTCAATTTTCTTAATAGATTTTGTAGGATTTCAAATGATGAAAAAGACTAGTACATTTATATGCAATTCTTCTAATTTCCTTAAAATCAAATACCAATGGTTGAAAAATGAAATTGGATTTTCAAGTAATAAAATTCTAACATCGACATATTTAAATTGGTCCAAAAAGGGCTGGACACGGGCTTGGGGTGCCTTGGTCTAGACCCATCCTTTTAGGGTTCTTAAACATCAAGGGAAAATATTAAATGCTTATTTTCAATCTCATTATTTGATTTTGTAAATATAGTCATGAAATGGGTAATTAAATGCATAATTAGTTCCAAGGACATAGGGGTTCCAAGCTAAACCTAGTGTGAAATTATCAAGGGTGATGATTTTTTATGCTATGGTTATACATGTGCATGATTTGGTCTAAAATACACTTTCTTAAAAATTTCACTTTTGTACATCCTATACTAAACCAAAATTTATAATTTGGGTGTTATAATAAATAATATATTTTAAAACTAAAAAATATCTCATATTTCATGTTTTTACACCATGTTAATATTATATGCATAAGTGCTTCAAATTTTTACCCCAGCTATGACAAAATTTAACTTTTAGGAAAAATTCTTCCACTTTTTGGCCAAAAAATAGGCTCAATTTCTTGCACTTAGGCATGATCCTAGGAGAACCTATTTAGTTCACATTCTATAGAATATTTATTCTTTTCTAATCAACTCATGAAAATATTTTAAACATATTTACTCAACTTCAAAATGTGAAAATGATCTTGGGTCAAAATTATCCAACTAAAAAGACTTGAACAACAAGAGTTCTGTGCCAGATGGAGTCCTTGCCTTTTACAATATTGGGTGTTTGGGAATTTACTCTATTTTTCAAGTTGTGTAGCATGATTCTTGGTGTTGCTTGAATTAAACAATATGAAATTCAAACATGTTGTTGGCACCTAGAGACATGATGGATATGTTGGAACCTACATAATAGCCAAATAAATAATCTAAAAAGGCGATTATAAAAATTGCATATCCATTCAGAAGACAATAAAAAGTAATTCGTTGACATTTCTAAAACCCTTGCTACTTTATCAGGGTCCATATATTATGTTCAAATTAAGGGAAAATTTATACCCATAAAGGAAAAAATGTTGATTACTATACAAAGCATAAAAATAAAAAGAGATAATAAGATAAAGAATTTTTTCATTGAGAAATTCAAACATTTTTATCTCAAACATAATGATATGGCAAACCTTGAACAAACATTGATGTATAACCAACTCCCTTCCACAAAGGAATGACAAAGTATAAGCTGCAACAAATAGAATGATCAGTTCAAACAACAAGCATATAGCATGGAAAAACTATTGTGCATGTAGTTCGAAGGAAAAATATATAGTTCAAATGCTTTGTCTATGCCTCTACATTTTCTATACATGTCTACCACGACAATCACAACTACAACATATGATGAAATTGCTCTATTGGTAATGCTCTGATGCATGTTCATGCCCTATTCGAAAGCTTCTTTGTTCATATTATTTATTACAAAATATTCTTAATATTTATGGCAAACTTTTCTTTGTTTTGTTTTGGACCCCCAACACCCTCCAAGAAAAAAAAAGGTGAAAAAGAGAAGCAACCTCCCTATCATGTTGAAAGTCCTTTCCATAGGTTCAAATCTATTGAGTGTCCTCACATAGTTAGGGAAAAATAAAAATCTCCATGATTCAATTAAGAGAACCCCAACAACATAAGTTTTTGATATTATGAAATACAATATATTACAACCATCAAACCTTGCATTTGACATAAGTGCAATTGGTAGTGATTTTCTCCTCAAATTAGTTTTTCCATTTTCCAAGTCACAAAAGCGAAGGTTAATGGGTTTGTGATAGACACCATTTTCCTAACCAATAGTATTTCCTACAAATGTCTTTTCAATTCTATTTGGATCATTTGACAATGGTGGAAACCTCTACAAAAAGAAAAGAAGACAAATGTAATTTAAGTCAATAACTAATCATAAAGTGATTGTAAGAGTTTAAAAAATAACTTATTTTAGAGAAAGAAACTACTATATTTGATGGTGCAACATATGTAGGGGAGTCAGCTGCTACTACCACACCACACAAAGGCTACAAGCAATGCCTATGAATCCCTCTATTGGAGAGATTTTCAATTGAATGGAATTATCTTCTTTGATCATATTTGTAGCAACTCCAATACAAAATATTACATATACATATGCAACTAAATTTAAAATTTATGCCATTTGAAAAGAGTTAAAAATGACAAGAATATTTAAATATATCATCAAAATATCTTGATGTAGTAAGAAATGCATGTACATCTTGTGAGGGCGAAGGGGGCCAAACAGAGCAAGGATGGGAAGGAATGTGAAACAAAAACATCACAAGTATCTCGGAAAACTAATGGTACATGATCATAGTAAATTTTACATTCCAATAAATTTAAATGTCTTTGTTAGGAGTCAAGTTTAAACTCACAATACACAATATGAAATTTCTCAAGATATTTCTATGAACCCACCAAATAGAACCTTAGAAAAAGGTAAAACATGTGCTTGCTTTGGCTGTTATATTAAGAACTATTCTTTATGTGCAATACAAAGAAATGGTTGTTATATTAAGAATTATTATTTATGTGCAATGCAAAGAAACAAGAATCATATCAAGTTGATCAAAAGTAAGCTACACGAATTGGGAATTGAATAAAAGAATGGAAATTTTTTCCCAAATTTTGGGGACAATAGCTAAAATTATATAAAATTACATATTTGAATTTAAAAAATTATATAAAATTGAACATTTGAATTTAAAAATTGGAAAAAAGAACAATTGCTTTCCTTTTTTTTTTTTTAGGATTGTTTAGATGGGGGACACCAATCTTTGAGTTGCCTCTATCATACAAGACATACTGCTAGACGTGTTTATGGAAAGTACCTACATAATCCTGTATTAAAATAGAGTTTTATTCATTTACCATAAAAAAGTTTCTTAACAGAGTTTGTTCATCAATGTTGAACTAGATAGTCCTGCAACAATCAACTCACAATGAATGTGCAAATAAATTTTTATTAAATTCCACACTAGAATCTTTATGTGTGCTCCAATATTCACATAATTTTTAATCAATTCATGACACAAAAGGGACCTAATAAGTTGAACAATGCAAAATCAAATCAGAAGATTGTTGAAGTAAAAATTATAGATGCTATAATTACAGTGCACATAAAGACAATAAATTGATTTATCAATGACAAGGAAGTCTTTTGCCATCAAATGACAACTATAATCAACTTGATTACATCTGATAACATCTAAATTGAGCAAGGTTCTAAATTGAGGAATCCATATCAACATAGTAGAATAAGTGGTCTCAAGCATTAACCTTCAGCCAAAGTTTTCATAAAAAAATCTTCACAATATGTTGAATAGGCTTAAATTGCAATATATATCAAATTTACTATACTATACTAATCACAACTACATGTGAAGCTAGCATTGCATTATTTATGATGAAACAATTTGTATTTGTAGTTTAATGTATGCACATGGTCAATGGTTAATTTCTATTGACTAAACAATGTATATCTTCTTTGTTTTAAAATGGCAAATATTTCCAATGAAAATTAAGAACATACCAACAGTAAATTCCGCAAGCATGTATTTCACCAAAAAAATTACATAATTTAAGCTATCATGCATAGAGTGATATAATTTTACCTATTGTTGCTACGATGATCATATTAATTACAAATTGTCATGTGACTGAATTGTTTAGGAGTCAGAATTGTTCCAAGTTTTTCATATTTCTCCTCTTGAAAATAGATGTTCAATAAAAGTCACTTTAGGCCTGATGTTTTATAAGTATATCAAATCGCCAATAAACCTATGCTGATCAACCAACATTATGCAATACTTTAAACCCAAAAGCTTCTCACATAAATGTATTTTTCATGCAGATACTTTGACCCAAAAGACAATTTCATAAAAAGGCATACAATTCTCAACCAAGTAATATCTGCCACTCATACCTGTAATGTAAATCATAGAGAAGGATCATCATTGTGTGTTTAACAACTTAAAAAGTTCAAAAAATCATATAAAATATTCAACACTATCATAGATTTCAAAAATCATAATTTCAACTATCCTTTTGTATTTTGCAATCTTGGGGATATATGATTTTTACACATTTTTGATGAATAACAAACCTTGGGGATCAATCTCAAGGCATTTCAATAAATCATTTTCCTAATTGTATCTATGTGGTTGATGGGTTCACCAACATGCCAATTCAAACTCCATATAAGAAAGGCATCTCAACAAAAGACTAGGAAGCTCCTCTTCAAGTACATTTGCATTCACTTTAGGCTGCCAAAGACCATTAAGTAGAACAAAGACAAGAAGGTTTTAGATATCATCTGGTCCATTATGTGGTCCAATAGATACCAAATTGACTTCCATTTGAAAATAGATGGTTGGAAAGGTTATCAACTGCATGATCATAGAGCCCCCTCATGATACACCACTCAAAACATCCACACATGGTAGAGGCCTAGTGATCCATCCTCGCTATACTAGGAGGTCAAATTTGAGAAGGATTTGATATCATGTTAAAATTCAGAGATATCACAGCAATGCAAAGTTAGAGATACACATAAATAGAACAATCTATATATTCACTAAAGAAAATTACATGACAAATATAGCTTCTCCACCTCTCAAATGCCTCCTGTCAGCACTCTAACAACATATGTTTTATTCATTTATTCTAACAAGATCTGTACTAGTGGTAAAAATAAGAGAGATATTGAACTCGACAATAAAATTACAAATGTGTTAGGTGAAAATAGAAGAAAACAAGAACCACACAAAAATGGTAAAGGGCACTCCCTAACATAATTTGTAATGATGAGAAACTATGCAAAGTACTGTTCTACCCTCCTTCCAAACTTAAGAGAGATATCAACAGTACAAAGATATGGGAGAGATGGTGAAAGTTAAATGGAGTTATGCTTGATGAGATGTAGGTTTGACAATTCTTTTGCACATTCATTTGAAACTTGGAATTGCAAAGGTTAAGATTTGATGCTTGCGACAAGACAGACACAACCTACATAGAGTATGTTGTCTTCGAGTTTTGTAATTTCTTTGTTTAATACTCCATTTTTTGCATATTGTTGTTTGGTGTAAATTAAGTGCATTATAACAAAAGTCATTGTGGAGAATAAAAATCTATAGTTACTTTAACTTTTAAGCATTGAAATATGAAACTATTAATGGACTATTGCCATATGGACAGGTTAATACTATATGATGAGCATAAGGTTTTGGCCTAGTTTATCATGGCATTCCAAAAGTAAGTCTACACCTGCTTTAGTTGGATTTATAATTACTATCAAGTTTGTCAAATAGAGTAGGCTTGATTTCTTAAACTTGCTGCAATTTTATGTTTATCAAATATCATTTTCAAAACTCGGATGTATTTTGCATCTAAGGCACATAGCTCTGCAACTAGCTAGGTGGCATTTTATTGGTTAATGTCATTAGGTTGCTTGTAATTGGAGTATAAAACATCAATACATAAAGGGGCTCTTGCGCACTTTTGGATTATGTATTTTGACTTCATAAAATTGCAAATATCCTTGACAGATCTATGAATTTCTCCATATTGCAAAACCAATTTTTTGTGTGTATTGTTAACAAATAAAAATGTAAGAAAAGCATCTAGTACTTTGATTTGTTGGATTGAATTGATAAAACACAATTTCCTTGGATCTCTAATTGTCATAGTGGTGTTTTCCATGATAGACACACATATGACTAGGGACTTACAAATGGTGCATAATTGTTTTGACAAAATGCCCTAATGAACTGTGGCCTCATGCTCTTCATATCTAATTGTATATGCACAAATTGGGCTTGGGATTGCCATTAACGACCATAATACATCTAGAAATCTATGTAGTTGTGTGGTTTCCCCATTACATGCTATCATTGGAAATGGAAAGAAATTCAACTTGGGGAAGAAGCAACTTTTGATCTTATCTGAAGATAATCAACTTGGCACTGGTATTAACATTGCTAAATCTACAACAATCTTTCAAAGTGGAGGCGAATGCAAGTGATTACTCCATGGCTATTGTTTTGCTTCAAGGATGAAGATCATTATACTATCACCTAAAAGTTTTAAAGGGGCAATATTAAATTACAAAAAATATAATAAAAAATCATATGCATTGTTTTCAGAAGTTCAAAAATGGAAGCATTATTTAATAGGCAAGGTGACTGTTGTTCATTTCCATCTAGTGATAAGATATAAGTGTATGTTTTCTATCTTGCCATCAATTTAGTAGATGGCACATTAGTATTTATTCAGCCATTTTGTAGAGAGGTATATCTTGCTAATTATGTCCATGATGAATATTTTGGGGAAGCATATAAATCAACAACTTATGGTATGCATGACCGATTTGAGCCTAAATCTAATTGTAAGTGGTAGAAGGGGAAAAACAAACTAAACTATGCATCTACGCTTCTAAATAGGATATTGCATCTAAGATTAAGAATTTAAACTAATTTAAACTACAAATCTACAGAAATCTATCCTACTGCTCTCTAACTCTAAAGATTTCTCTAATTTACTTAGCTCTCAGATTTGTAAGCTAATTAAACTATTAAAATGACACTTAGAGAATGAGAAATGAACTATTCTACTCTAATATGATTAAAATATGCAAATTCTATTCTAATGGCAGCCATGACTGCAAATGCTTGATGCTTGAATGCTGCTTGATGGATGCTGGAATGCTGGATGGTTTGGATGCTTGAATGCTTTGGAAACCTGCAGAGTAAGATTGCATTAGTTGGGATCATTTTCTTGTAGCCCAAGAGCTGTATTTATAGCTTTCACGGCAGCACCATTGTACAGGAAACCGGGATGAGGGGCTGTGATTTTCTCTGGAGAATCCAAAGGCATGGGATGAGAAGAAGGAGCTGATCATGGAGAATGGTTTCTCCCCATGAAAACACCAGGCAAGAAGAGAGGGAGGATTGATGGAAGAAGATTGAGAGGACTTCCTGCAAGTTTGTCCCTGAAGCTCTTCCCGTGAATGGAAGCTGCATTAATTAGATTTAAAAAATCTAATTTTATTGGTGAGTGAATAGTGTAAATGATTTATGCATAAATTAAATATTTTTAGTTTATTTAATTTTAGAAAAAGAGGAATAAATAATTTAATAATTCAAACTATAGGGTTTGTTTTATTAAATTAAAAAGGAGAATGATAATTAAATAAAAGATTTTTAGCAATCTTTATTTAATTAAGA
This sequence comes from Sequoia sempervirens, assembly GCA_007258455.2. Taxonomy (NCBI): domain Eukaryota; kingdom Viridiplantae; phylum Streptophyta; class Pinopsida; order Cupressales; family Cupressaceae; genus Sequoia; species Sequoia sempervirens. The sequence goes on from VDFB02236730.1 coordinate 27,260, forward strand.
AGAAAGGCGATTTTAAATAACACAAATTATTTAAATTGTGTATTTAATTTTAAGATAGAAGTAATAATGATAATAATTAAATAAAACAAAGTTTTTAATTTTGTTTATTTAATTAAGAGAGAAATAATATGATGAAAATGATAATAATTAAATAAAACAAAGTTTTTAATTTTGTTTATTTAATTAGGAGAGGAAAATAGAAGAATTATAAATGAACTTAATATAAATAAATATTTCTATTTATTTACTAAGTAGAAAAATTTAAGATTAATTAATCAAATAAGTCGTATTCAATTAATTAGATTCTCCAGACCATTTTTAGGTGTCTACATTTTTCCCCTCTTTGAAGTGATGTGTTTACGCAGTGCTTCAAAGAATGATTT